>JASFDE010000556.1:0-10596 GCA_036937135.1 Nidula niveotomentosa
CGTCGTGCTCAGAGATGTCGGCGTTGGGTGATGTGTTGGACTCGCTATGGTTAGCCATGGAGGGCAAGGAGGTAATAATCAACGATGGATCAGATAAGCTACACTGATATATGTAGTCGGTCTTGACGTTTGTTCCCATCTATGGCGGTATTTTCACTCTCCGGTCGATGTGAGACGCTCGAAGGGCCGATTGAACGTGCTTGTCCAAACACTCAAACACACTCCCATCTATGGATGACATGCACACCACTGATTGTCTGCCATGTGGACTACAGTATCTCTCGTAAGCCGTATCTTAGCATGTACCTCGGCGCTTCCCCCCGACTTCTCGGTGCGTGTCCCGTCTTCCCCTCGCCCACCGTCTAACCCGCCCAACCAAACCAGGTCAGCACGTCTCTCCACGCCCTCAGCACCTCCAGCTCCCTCTGGATCTCACTCCCCCACGCACCTCCTCCATTCGCTCTCTTCCTTGTTGACGCCCCACTCAAAAAGCTCCAATCCGTAGCACATATCGCGTACTACCTGCTGGCCAACAAGGCTCGCCAGGCTCTGCACATCGCGCGCGCAATCAAGGCGTGTTAGTTCGCGTGTGCCCCTGGGACGGCAAGGATACTGGGTGCGCTGCCCAGGGCGGGCATGATGCTTTTGTATCTCCCACTGGAGCGAGCGGTGGCGTGCATGGATAGTGGATGGGGCCAGACCGCCCGAGATGCTTAGTCTGGGAGCGTGTTGCAGATGCAAGCAAGTGGGGGAGGGGAGGCAGGTGCTCGCTATGATGACCCCTGTCTATCAGCACCATCTTCCACGAGCCATGGACTATGCGTGCAGGAGCTGTTCCTCCTCGGGAACGTTGTGGGCCTCATCCCCGACGCGTTGGAGGGAGCAGACGCGCTTGTTCTGCTTATCCACGCGATCAATTTCGTTAATGCGGTGAGGAAGGATGTTAGGGTTGACCTTGGTGGATTCTGATCGTGCGTCCCTTTCGCTTCTCTTTTTTCCTAGCACTGACGATACTTCCTTTTCTCCCTTTTCTGCTGTTCGTGCCATTCTCTTCCTCTTCCCACGTTGACTCGAACCATGCACGTTTGTTTGGCATGCTGTCACCTGCCTCGCACCATCTCACTCCGGATTTGACATCCCCATTCTCCACCTCTCTACGCTCAATCCTGCATTGTTTCTCCCCGATACCACCTTTCTTTTTGGTTTTTTTCCTCTCCATTTTCCTGCTCTCTCCCTCTCCCTTGTACCCTCTCTCCGCAGCACGTGCTCTCCTCATTCTACTGCTTCGCTTCAGACATACCATTCTCAACGTGTGCGGTGCGTACCGCCATCTCACATGAGCAAGAGCCCGTGGGTGAGGATCCAGAGCAGTGCACGATGTATCGTCTTGAGGAGGACGTGCTACCTTCTTCCGAGCACGCCGCGGGTTACGATCCACCAATTGCATCTCCACTCTCTTTGGTAACACCATCTGCCAATTCTTCACCTCTTTGTGACCTCTGCATCCACCGCCTCCCTCTCCCTGTCCACCAACGTCAACGCTCCTCCTATCCAACCGATAGCAGCCCCTCCATGGCCCTCGCGGGCCTGCGCCATTCCCACGCGGGGCCGCGCAATCCATCCGTCCTCCTGCACAGGGGTTACGAGCAGTCGAGCTCGCCATGCGTGTATTCCTGGCCTTCTGGAGCCAGAGCATCGTTGGGACGGCCTCAAACATGGAACAGCCAAGCGGGTGGACAAGGAAGAGAAGAATGAGTTCTGGCTTGTGGATAGGGTAGGGCCCGGACAAGCGGAGCGGGATGATCCCCCGTCAAGCACGTCTACCTTTTGCCCACAGACGTGCCCGCAAACTTTCCTCCCTCCGCCAAACCCGACTTCTTCCGCGCTCGCCTCATGAGCGCCAAGACGGAGCCCCTCCTCGCTCCCTTACACGGCGCACGCGCTTGTCGTGCTCGACCAAGCGGGAGACATCGAGTCGGACGCGAGTATACTCGGAATCTCATGTCGGACGTGGAGCTGGGCTGGGTGTGGGACGAGGAATACAAGCGGGCTGTGTGTGGTGCACCGTGTCTCAGGAGGGGTGTACGCGCGCCAGCTGGTGCTGTCGTCGTTTGTTGATCTACCTGAGGTCATCTCCGTTAGGACGAATGAACGGTTGGGGTGGTGTATTTGACGCATCGGGAGGAATTCTCGTTTGCGGTGGGGTATGTCTGAGGACGCGAGGATGGTGGTGGTTTGCTGCATATCAACTCCAGGGAAGGGGTCGGAGAGAACGTCATAGCCCATGAAGTTGACGTTGAGTTGTTGAGGGAGGGTTTCGCATTATTGCTAGGACCTGATGCCAACATCAAATCGAGTACGCGATGTCGCCAGTTCGCCGAACCGAATTGGGCATATGGCTGAATGTGCGGTGTACAGGATGAAGGGTGATCGGGATATGCGTGATAGTAGCTTTGGCTCTAGGGTTTGGTGCGTATCATTTTCTCCGCTTGTTTTCTTCCTTTCGTCTGTTCGTTTATGTCGTCTTCCTCGTCTCACGCCTTTGTCTTCTCACCTTACTCCTTGTTCCTAGTGTTACTCCTCTGGACTGCCTCCATCCTTTTCCTCCTCCACGTTCATTCTTCTCTTTTTATTCGTGCTCCTTGGTGGCCTTATTCGAACTATGACATCTTTCCGTTCGTTTTTCCTTCTTGCTAGCCTCCTTCTCCTTGCTAGCTTCCTTCTCCTTACTAGTCTCCTTCTCCTGCAACTTGCCACTTCGTCTGCCCACTTCTTCTATCCCTCCCTCTCTCATTCCGGTGTGCTTCTGCTTCTGCCCACCCAGTACTTCTGTTGTAATTTTGTCTTTATCTCCGTCACCCTGTCAATGTTCTTCTCCATATTCATCTTCATGTTCCTCTCATTTTCATCTTACTACCAGGTTTACCTGGTTCATCAGCACCTTACCCTGCCTAATCTTCGTCTTCATCTGCTTACCTCTCCGATACCTTTATCACTCGTATCCCTGTGTATCTCTGCCCATTTACTTCTCAGGTCCACTTTGATTTCTTTCTTCGTTCCTTCGTTGTCGTATCTGTGTCCTTATCTTCATCACCACGTTCATCTATATCTTCGTGTTGGATATCTTCCGTATTTCCATATCCATCTCGAAGTTCGTCTGTCTTTCTAAGTTCAATTTCGTTTATCTCTCCATGTTCCTCCTATGTTCCCCCGTCCTCGTCGCCTTCTTCTGCGGTCGCTCCCATTACATCTCGATTCTCATCTTCTCATGCCCCTTCTTCCTCCTGCATTCGCATCCCTACCACCTTCGTTCCTTCGCTTTCGTGTGTTTTCGCTCATCTTCGCCTCCTTCGCCTTTACTTTCTACTTTCTTGTGCCCTCCTTTTAGTGGTCCTCAGCCATTCTCCTCTCCTCCATCCCTCTATCTCGTTCCCCCACTTCTTATCCCGCCCCATCATCCACTCAGCTGATCTCCATTTCCATAGAAATTAACTTGAGCGTCGTACGCTTCATCCCCGTGCTGGTCATGTGCCCGTTGCAGTCTTAACGGACCATACAGAGTGGCTGCTGCTGCGTACAGGGAAGTGGAAATATTCCTCTTTGCTCCAGCACCCTGCGCGTCTACGGTGCTGCGCTAGCTTGATCGCACTGCCCGTTCAGCGCCCTATTCTCCCAGATGCGCACTATTCATGTGGAGATGTGGTCTGCACGCCCTACTGCTCTTGTTCGTCAAGTAGTGTGGGTTGATGATGCGCTAACCCTGCTACTGCTGCTGCTGGCTAGAATAGGCGGATGAAGTGTTTGCAAGATGGGCTGACATCGTGCAGGATGCTGATCGTTAGTCACTTTGATCCATCGATAGCACTGTCTGTCGACAATGTCGTTTGAGTACTCCTGGTGGGGATGTTCGACATGCGAGGCCCTCGTGCTGATTATGGCAGCGGTGGGGCTGAGGCTGCCTTTTTCGATGTGGGAATGGACCCATCTTGTGGGATGCTGATGGTCATCCTTTTTCGTGGTATCGGTGGTGGCGCAACGCGTTGGCAATCTTGACAAGATCTTCAGAGTCGTAGCTCCTAGTATGGATATTCAACATGCGAGCTCCCTTATTCGTCCCATTGGCGGTATTGTCGATGTGATATTCTCGCCTTGGAATGGACTCATGAGCCGGGATGCTGGTGATGGCCATCGTCGTGGAAGATGCTGCTCGTCGATCCATTGGACGTCTTGATAGTAGCGCCAGTAATTCGAGCAGGCTAGCTCCAGGCTGTGACGCTGAAGATGCAGAAGATCCCTTTATTCAACCTCGGCCGCTTTATTTCGTCTGCTGTTCTCCCTCGAGGAGGATGAAGCTAGAATAAATCGGCTATTTGACAGGTGACTGTCTCGAAAGTCGAAGATAGTAACTAACTACTCAGAAGTCCTTCCAATGCTGCAGCTTGCGAGCATGCTCGAGATGAGAAGCCCGATCTCCTTACACATGCGAAGACATTACTACTGGATTTTGAGCGCAGGAGCTCATCATCTGCTACGTCTGCGTCGCTGCATTATCGAGCTCCATCGCCCAACCCCAGCGATCTCGTTAATCTGCTTTTCTCTCAACGAACTGTGCGCCGCTCGCACTTGAATGCCACAGTTAGTGAATATCCATACCTTTAGGCCACTTTTCACCTTGTCAAGGTGATGTGCTAGAATATCGCGGTGATGAGATGCGGAGGCTCGCTTTTCCCCGTCTCATCAGCGACCCCTTTCTCAAGGGTTCACAGCAAAAGTCACATTCATATCTTCATGAAAGTTCACCCTGGTTTTCGTGCGCTGGTAAATACGCTGAGATCGGGCAGAGACTGTTATGGGTACATGCAATGCCACATGCACAATTTCCCAGACATGATTGAAGAACTTGTATTCCGACAGCACTAGAAATTTTCTAGCCCTAGGAGGATGCCTCGAGAGGCAGACTTCAGAGATCTATAAGCTATCACATGAATGATAGAAAACCTCTTGGCGGTGCTGATTTTCATGACTGAGAGGCTCTGACTTTAATTGTCTGGCCAAATTTACTCTCGGAACTGTGCAGAATAAGCCATCACTGCCACCAGACGCTTGATAACATAACCACCACATGTGTATGTGAAAATCTTCACGTTGGGATGTGTTAAGCCATTCCCAGCTTTGGCCTGCTTATATCTGTCTGCAGAGCCATATTTTCCCGAAATTCGATAATTCAAGCGCTAGACCTGTCTTTGCGAATTATTCCGTATCCAACGTGTGATTTGAACCCAGCAGGGCCTCCACTTTGGACCCATGAAAATATCGACGCCGTTCTTATGCTCTATCAATCCCGTCAGACTTGTGGCATGTTTTCATATACATTCACTGAACAAAAACCGCGAAATATGTTATGTAGGTAACGAAAATAGGTTGGGTGTCAACATTCAACCTATGGAGGAATTCATCCCAGTCAATTCCCCACGACCGCTGGTGCGAAAGTTGTATCGGCACCCGGAACTTCCCCATTTATGGGGCTCAGCCACTGCCTCCAGTCCTGATAAGAGTTGCGTCTCTCGAAATGAATATTAGACGTATATACGTCCAATTCCCGCTCCTCGCCAAATCGATACTTCCTCCGCCATGGCCAAGGTGAACTTCGTTTCGCCTCCACATCCAACGTTGTAAGAAAAGGTCCCTGGTGTTCGACAATCGCTGCAATACGAAAATGCGATGGGATGCCCGTCTCAGTGCTTCCGTTCTCTGATATCGTCCATACACATGAGTCCTGTAGCTTTCCACGAATCGACGCAGTGAGTTTCATAGCATGAGGAATAGCTCGTTGTCCTTCCCATTCAGAGTTTGCTCCTAGTTTCCCAGCACTAGTATTTGGAGCTGATACATTGACTCCCAGGAGTAGTCGTCGGCTCTCCTCTGAGCATGAGCCCACGCTTTGTCGAGGTGCGACATCGAATAACTTCGGAGAAAGATAAGTCATCCCCCCCTGAAATGCCCACGTGATGGTCAATTCAGTGATACGCCGGCTTGAAGATGCGTGGCATTGAAAATCGAGGATAAGGAGGGTCCTCTTATTGTCGAGAACTCGTACTGTCGCGAAAGTAGCCGATATATATTCGTGTGACGAGATTCTCTCGCTCAAGAAAACACCGTGAAATAGGCCTTCCTCTTCAGCAGAGGCCTGTGAATGGGAGTCCTCCCTGCTAGATTCGGTAGATGGTTTTCTCAGGTCGGTGTCGGGGTACTCGTTGTGTACGTGGTGTGTGAGATCCCGCGACCCTGGTTGTTCCGGTAATTGTTCTGCTTTCTCCATGAAACTCCTCGGCTCTTGAGCTTGTTTACCTCCAGAATTCGCATCTCCATTCACATCTCCATGATATTGTTTTTCGTTTGGATTTATCAAGGAATATGGAATCGGATCTTCATCGACTTCATTTGCATCCCTGGCATCAGAAAAGAGATCTGTTCTATACGACCTATCTGATGAAAAAATGAGGTAAGACGACTATAATAGCAGCGACATTAGCTTACCTCATCAACATAAGCGTGATATTTCATCTTTAATGCCTGCCATTTGTCGATAACGGTCCCCTCACGGAGTATTTGGTAGTTGAGGAACATGCACTGCTGTGTTCTTCTCTCTTGGGAGTCCGTCTCCATCGTCATCCAATTCCACCATTTCTTGTACAATTTCACATTATCTGCAAACTCCTCGAGATCTTTGATACCCGCCTCAAGCTCAGAGCATAAGATCGAGAATGTCTTCTTGACGGAAGTCCCTTCGTGCCCCAATAGGTAAGTACTCAAACCATACGCTGACATGAATTAAACTCACTTTGGCCATTAAGCGAGAAGTACGAGAATTCCACCATCATGTTCTCCTGCTCCGGTTTGGCTTCCTTGATCAACTTTTAAAAGAACAATTCCACGTTGAGGAAGACGTGTTTCTGTAATACCAGAAGATGCGAAGGTCTCACTGTAGTGATTTTGCTGTGAACATCCTTAAACTTTCTGAGGGTTCTATCCGCGTTTTTGCGACCGTTTGGCGCTAGATCAAGCATTTTTATCAAATAATGTTTATGTTCGTCCGGTGTAGTACTAGGGATTCGTTTTCCTAGGTCTATAGCATCGTCTGCAATGGAAAATCCGGCTCCAGCAGCGTAAATGCTGAAATCTACTGCCTTGACATATCCGAGGAGCTGTGTAGCAATATTTCTTGCGAAACTAAACTTGATGCTGAATGTCATCCAGGCAATGTATGGAGTATTTATCAAGTCTAAGTATGAAATATTTGACGAAATAAGCGAACTTACGATTTTTGAAAGATATACCAGGGCAAAAGTACGCGAAGCGCTCTGAATGTCGAATTGGTGAGAGCTTCGACATCGAATTCTCCAGGAATATCAAAGGTTACAGAAGGGGTATGCATCGAAAGAAAAAGAAGGAAGGGTATTGGTCAGTGGGAAAGAATGTAAAAGTGGCGAGACGGGAGAACCTTGGATGCTAATATCACTATATCATCAACGGTGAAATCGTCTCTGACTCCACTTATCCTCCTGCTTGCAAGGTGTCTGGACTGCATGCATTCGTTTGTCATTACCGATTTCTCCACGCGATTATAGCATGCCAAATATCAACACGTGCTAGCTGTAGCGTGTATGGGAACCGCAAGGCTTCATCAGTCACACAACTCACGCGCAAAGTATAATGAGATGCCGGGCGGAGTTTGATGCTGCCGGTAAGATAGATACCACAGCGCCGTCAATTTTATGAACTTACAGCGTTCGATTGGAGGATTTCGGGTTAAATATTCTTTTACAGTAGAAGCACTGGACTGTCATCATCAAGATTTACAAATGTATTTTGGCTTGTCCTTTGGGCTGAAATGATACAGACTCCCAGTAAATATACAGGCACTTCCAGGGAAAAAAAGTAGTCCCTGAGAAGCTCCTGTGTTTTTAAATACTCTAATTCGCAAAAAATAAAAATAAAAATAAAACACTTGATCTTCGAACTAATGATCCCTAAAATTCGCTAAGTGTGTGTTTGAAATCTCTGGAACATCCCGGGCGTGAAAATACTTGGTTTCTAAGTTAAATCTTTGACCAGTATAGGGACCTTCAGATGAACCAATTGAGGCACAAAGATAATTATATATTTCCTTAAAATTCACGAGTTTTTCTGTTGAAGCCAAGAAGACTCGAAGTACTGGTAGGAGACATTAACTTGGGACTGGCATAACTATTTACTTCCCACATTTTTATTCAAATATATGGCCTAGCCAGTATTTTGGGGTCGTTCAAAATTTGTTACATGACAGAAACGAATTATCTTTACTACCTTCTGTCCAGAAGCGAATTTACTAATATTTAAATGGACTCTTTCCCTTGGTTTTCGGCTTTCCAGGAGTAATACCCTCTGATATCTCCCTAAAATTATTTGATTTTGCGAATATATGCACTTAGAATCGTTATATATCTTCTAATAATCCTATGATTAAATTTTAATGAGCCATGAGAACGTCAAGCAAGGTGCATTTGAGCAAGACAGTGAGTGTTTGAGGAGTTCACCAGCAGCCAATTTGAGCTCCGACCGGCACATCCGTCCTTGTGACTTACTTCGATTGCATCAGAGCCTTGCGGTTCCCGGACACCGTAAGCTGGGTAAGTTTCACGTCTACTTACACGTGTATTTATACCACGAGAAGTATGCGCCGTTCGATGCATGGTGAAATTTAAATTAAAGTTGAGGTCGTGAATGAATTATTACTATACATATCGAACTTGTTTCGGAAGCTCGACTAACCACCACCTACTACATATAGCAAAAAAAATACATAATAATACGAAGTGAAAATCGGAATCGAAGCTATATATGTAGAAAACCGAATAGCCTTCCCATCCATGTTGTATTATTACTCTTCTGCTTCCGACTCTTTTTCTCCGATTTTCTCTGTTTCTCGTCCTGTAACCTTTGGTCTCGTGTTCGCTGTGCCTCTTGAATGAAACGCCTCTCCCCCTGACGCCCAGGTCCTGTATCTTGTTCCACCCGTTCCTGTCCCCCTGTCATATGTGACCATGCCCCCTCTCGTCCTGGCTGTCCCTGTCCCTGGTTTATCGAGTTTTTGTGCTCTTGATCCGATGCATCCTTATTTTTTGTTTGCTCCGCTGGTGGCATACAATCTTCCAGAGCGTTAAAATGTTTTGGATATTTGTCTTTCAGAGCATCAATCTGTTCCCCGACGGATGGTATGTAAGTCTCGACATTTACAGTAACACAGTCAGCGTAGAATTTCTAACCTGAATCCAATAGCCAACATAGTCGGCCTTGATTTCCTCCCATTTTTTGATGATTGTGGCGTCTCGCAGTGAACTGTACTGAGAATGCTCTTGAGGCGTTCTGTCAACCAGCGTGAAATTTTCCAATTTCATCAGACTCCACCACAATGCGAACATTCCAACATGTCGAGCGAATTCTTCCAAAACTTTAATTCCGTTTTGAAGCTCGTTAAGCGATTTCTTGATTTGCGAAGCTGCTGCAAAAAGTGATGTTCTCGCAATCGTCATGGTCGATGTTTTTGAATGAGCTTACATTGATTCTCATCCATTTCAGTCTCCAATCGATTCTTTTCAGCATCTATTAGCTGAGTGACATTAGATGGTGAGATTGTGAATTTGAATGAATAAAAACATACTGAATTAAGCTTCTGACGAACATTCTTGAATTGTTGGAGAGCCTTGCTCGCGTTGTCAAAGCCTGCTTTTGCGTGCTTCACCATACTATTCAGGTATTCTTGAATTGTCTCCTCATAGAATGCATCTATTTCTGAATTGGCTTGCCCAAGACCAATGGCCTCCTCCGCAACAGTTATCCCTTTCTCTGCAGCCTTGACACTGTAATTAATGGCGGTGAGATATTCGAAAATATTCTTATTGATAAGGTTTGTAGAACGAGAACTGAAAGGGATGTCGCGTAAATCTCATAACAGATAAACAGACAGGAGCGTCCTAGTTCCGTAGATCACACCAAGGAGCAAGGAGTTCAAAAGATTTTACAGTTGATTTGGCTAGTGATACCACATCAAAAGAGCTTGGATCTCCTGTTTCCATGGTGCGATGAACCTAGTTCAGGAACCTCAGTTTGGTCCAAGTTAAAGACTTGAGAAGCGCTTGAGATGCCGCGGAAAAGAACAACCAAATGGGGGGTGATCTGAGCATAGAAGCCTGTGAAGTGCAATGTGTTTTAGTCGTGGTTTTAATATGTAATGGTAATGAGGAGCTCTATAACACAGCCCTCACTTTCGCAACCTGGCAGCGTCAAATTCTATAAATATATAGATTGTGGCAGTTCAAAGAAAATGCACTGTATTGATAGTACATTTGAATTACGAATGCCTTCACACAGCCTGTCATGACGCATGTCAATGTCATGAATGTTTTGAAGCATTGTAAGAGTCTGTGGATAGCTGAGTATATTTTGGATTAGAGAAAACAAGCCTTGGACCCGTGCCTACAGCCCGCGCGAAAGTCGCTGCGCTCCTAACGCTTTGCGGGCTTTCGGCACGGGACACGGCTTGCCGGGGGCAAGCCC
>JASFDE010000557.1:0-10593 GCA_036937135.1 Nidula niveotomentosa
TTCGAAGATCATCTCAAACGTTCCTGAGAAGCGAGATTAGCGATCAACATAAGGTGTCTGGACTGCGACGTGCAATAATCGGAAGGGAAAATTGTACACACCGTAGATGAGAATCAGTTTGAACTCGGTTTCGGCGAGGAATCCCAGCTGGTGCTCGCTGATGACCACAATGAGCCCGAGGATGTTGATGGATATGGCGGCGATGTGATGTACTGCAGAGATGACGGATATTCTTGTGCGGTATATTAATTCGAAGATATAAATAGTGGGTACTGTGAGATAGCAGAATGCTGTCCGAGGAAAGTGCCAAGATTAGCCCAAACAGCGATGAGTGTTGAAACACACAGTGCTCACCGAGTATGTCTCCATTCGTGATTGAATGCAACTCGTCGATGGTCTTGAGTGGGTGGTCGATGGCCTTGTGTGCAATGAAAATCTCCCAAATCGAGTAGGCCCCTATGCAGCATATGATCTTCAAGACGAAAGACACCAGGTGGTTCGTGAGTGACCTTTGGTCGCCAAGGTCCATCTTTGGGAACGACGCGTGGAAGAGGCGAGGCATAACATACGGCTCGAGGACGCAGCGAACCGCGACCCAGACAACGCATAGCTCGATGCCAACGACAGGAAGCGAGTAGTTCAGGAGCAGAGAAATCGGCATGAGTCGTTCTATAGGCGTAAAGAGAGTAAAAAGGCTGCGAAGGCGAGTCGCGTTGGAGAATTAGCGTGAAGAGATTATGAAGAAGTAGAAAAGAATAGGCTCTCGCGGGCGTGGAATGGCAGGAGAGTAGGGGGAGATAGAAGTGGGATGAAAGGATCGTACGACGCTAAAAATAACTAAAGCTTCTTAACCCGCTGCGGAACTTCCTACAGATCGTACATACGTGGATCAATTTTGCGCGCACGAGGGTGGCCTCGTAAATTTACCCGAGGATTATAACCATTTGATTGACACGGAGGAATCGCCAGGTCTGATGCGCTCGTCCCAAACAAGACACAAGACTTTAGTTTGTACGTATGTTACCAACTTTTTCAGGAACGAGGTCTGTCCAGGGCCTGTCAAGGAACTCCGCCATAAACTTATCTACAGCCATTCTTAGACTTCAATCCCACTGCGGACTCTGGGACCAAGGGAAAGCTAGAAGCACTGCTTGAGATGGTGGGCTATTAAAAAGCGATGCACAAATTTAACTGGTGGAGATATTTATAAGCCAGCCAGTCCCCGAGCGGAGAGGGACTAGCGGGTTGTGACCGCACGCAGTAATTAGCAGGTGTGACCACTGGAAAATGATTGACATGGCGTTTGAACGTCGCTTCAGCTTCACCGGGATCAAGATCCCTTGTTGCTTGTCCATATACGATACAAGCCCCTCGGTATGTTTTTAACCTTCTGTCGATAATATTTATAAGTCAATGTGCAGGAAAATCTAAACATAACTGCCATGAAGTTCTCAGCAAAGCACCTGACTGCTTTGTAGATTTCTGGGGTTTAGTATATGAAAAATAACTCGCGACTATGTGAGCGATCTCTGTGCTTTCCTCTAGGGACGAAACTAATAGCGCCCATTCCATGGTTACCCGGAACTTTGCGTTCCGAGTAACAGCGAGGCGAAAGGAGAGATTTACGATACTTTATACGATCCGTGTAAGAAGTTGCAGTAAAACATAGCACCATCCGAGAATGAGATGACGGAGGGTGATGATCTCAGGCAGGAGCCTTTGCAAAGCATAGGTGTCGAAGATAAGCCAAAGCCTAAATGTTCAAAGCATGATGATGGCAACTTTACTAACAATAAAAAGATGGAAAGAATCTGAATCTGCCAATCGGTCTCCTAGTGGAAGATATATGCTTAGGAAATAGTGAAGGATTCCGGCGGTCCAGTAGCCAACCGAAGTGGTCGGGGATTCACATTCCAAGGGAGGTGGTTGATTCGAAAGCGGTTCCTTTGCAGATGCCAACAAGCAAGACAGCAGTTAGCCCAAACTCAATGGTAACTGTTAAGGGACATCAGATCCGCAATGCAAGGCTACGAAGCAAGCCGCATAATACCAAATGCGGTAATGATCCTGTTTTTAAACTCAGATAACCCTTTCGGGAAGTATTAGAGGTTTCGCGGAGCTTGAAAATGTCTGCAGGGGACATTTAAGATGCTTATGGTGAGCATAGCACTTGGCTTATGCGATATCAGTCGCCGCTGAGGTTTGTTTACAGAAGAAAAGTTGAAGCAAGATTCAAGAATGGAGAAATCAGGGCTGGAAGCAATTATTTGCTATTAACGACAATGACAAACAGTGGCACATTTACTGATCGTCGCTTGCTCCACTACGCACAGGGTCTCATGCTGGCCTTTTCAGGTTTCAGCGCTCCGTGATCTTTACGATCCAAATCTGCGGTTGCCCGAGCTTCTTGGGCGTGCTGCTGCCTCAGAGTAGCAGACGACTATGAAACGCTGTATGTTGCCTTGAGGCCCGTGCTGCAGGTATATCCCTATTGCTTCCACAAGATGACGTAATGGATGTTTCGAGAATCAATGACTCTTCTATCCTAACGACGTCCCAGAGCTGAATTTCTACTCTGCTTTTCTTCGTCCTCCTCCTCAAATCCTATTGAACAATTTGCCACTGCAGACTCCCCAGCAACCAGCGATACTCTCTGGGAGAAAGTGAAGGAGAGCGGCTCGTTTCCCGAGGCTTTTATCCAAGAAATTGCGGTTCACTTTATTGTTTATTTTCGATATAGCTGATAGGAAGTAACAAATAGCATGGCGCAGAAAATACAGCAAGTAAGCTCAAAGATCGTTCCGATCAAACGCCAAGTATCACTTGAACAACTCTAGACGTCAGTGTTTCCTCGATTCACTTCTTACTTTTCTAACCACGTATGTCGGCGCTTTATATTCTAGGTTCAAATTTCGTTGATTGAGAGTAAATCCCCGACGGGTTGTGCATGTGATAAAGCCGCCACATATGAAGTAGTCTTGGAAGGGGAAGAATCTGGAACAAGCAGTGGTCGATGCGGGACAGGCTACGCGAGTGGATCCGACATACAGCTAAAGTGAGCAGAGCTGAGAATGACTTTACAAGCTCACCTTTTCAAGATGGTTTTTTTCAAGTTATCTTCGACTTTCTCAGGATCATGAAGCGCTAGGTAAAGTAGGAAGAGCAATAAGGGTCATCAAAAAGGGGTCAGAGCACCCGAAGCCGAACGACGATCCGGTTTTGAAATAGTGCCTGCGCTATCTGATAACCCTGCCGGAAGCCGAGGAGGAGCGTCTGGGAAGAAAAATTGCCAACATGTCGATGAATTAACCACAGCAGTTCACCACAAAGTCGAAGCGCCATTGAGAGTCTACATGTACCTAAAAAGCTATGCATTTTCTTTCCTCAAGTCCTTCCTAATCAGTACAATATTCATTCTCTCTACCAGAAATGTTGCAGTTGTACCTGTCATACCAGTGTAGCGCTTTTTATCAACAATTTTAATACATTATCCGATGTGAGGAATCAAGATGGCCCGCGCGACTGGTGTCATTCATTCCTCAGCGGCATCAGTCTCAGCAACTTCCGGTCTTCTTCCTCTACGCCGGCCAAATTTCTCTCATCTCTTTATCTCTTTCGAGTATCTGTTCTTTATTGTATGAAGAATACTTCTCACCAACTTCTCACCCCACCCTCGCGCTGAGACGACCTCCGTCGAAGACGATTTTGTCAGCCTGGTTGTCCGGGCCGTCGATATTGGGCACCCTTCCCTCCCAATGGTACTGCGCTATAGTACTCGCAGTATGTCGACCGTCTTCTTGTACGTTCTCCATACCTACCAGCACCTCATAATCTCAGCGCAGAAATCAACTAACCAGCCAACTATGTTGACGTCGTATGTTTGCCCTCGCTCCCCCCGGACCCGAAGTCGATCCTCCTGCCCCACGCCCTGGATGCCCCTTGCCCCATAAGCCCGTCCTTCTTACCTCCAGGCCTCGCTTTCACGAGGTCTCGAGTTTGCCACTCGCGCTGCCCCATTCTTTTGCACTAGAGTACTCCTTCTCTTACATACTATGCACGGACACCGTACGTACACACTTACATTAGACCTGTCGTGACATATGGCTAGCCACAAAACGACAATAAACCACGGATTGAAAAAAAAAAAAAAAAAAAACCAACTATGTTTACCGCCGACCACCCCACCCCAAGCTCACCCCTGAACATGCCGCCTTCCGCAACGCAACATCAGGTGCGTCACCCCAACCCGGCGCTATACCCGGGACCTAGCCTAATTCTTCTATGAATGCTGGTCAAACGCTCTCTTTCGCGCCCACCCCCCTCTCCCTGCTTTTTATTCCTAATACGGCGTCGGCTGGCCATTGGCTCCACCTCCAAGCCCTCATCAATGTCGATGCATCGTTAGGTCCTTGTGGACGTGGGCACTAAACACTATTCTGAGATCTGAAATAGTCCTTGTATCTCTTTCTTCATTCGCCTCATGGTATCTACATAATTATAAATTCTCTAGAAGCGTCGGTCTGTTTATGTCCGTAGGTCCTTTTATATACGAGGGCCACTCATCACTCACATCCGCTACGCATCTCTTCATCGTGCTTACCTCATGGTCCTTGTGCTTGCCTTATGGTACACTCTGCATACTATAACCATACATTTCTGGCCTAGAAGTACATATTAAGCAGAAGTTCTCTGAACGAGAACAGCTGCAGCGCTTTTTAGCAGAAATGATAAGTATGGAGCCCCCTAATAATTGACTTGGCACCTGACGGGCACCTCTGATATATACAGCCCATTGTATTAAGGCATCCTAATTTACTCCTACATCTCACTCCCTCTCTCTGTGATATCTGTCCACTGCTAACATGTCATCAGATTGCCATTGTTTCAAATGCCACCTGAACTTTACCTGTTAGTAAATGCTCAAAATGTAAAGTTGCCTTATATTGTGTGCGTCCGCTCGACACTCCGCTTCCCTTTGCATACATATCTGACGTTGTCCTCCGGTTTTGTAATAGTCCAAAGAATGCCAGAAAATCCACTGGCCCATCCATAAGCCGATGTGTAGACCATATTCAGCAAACGAGGTCTGGGGAGTCAAAATCTTGTGCAAAGGAGGCCTTCCGCAGAATATCGACTCAGATGCAATCGACAAACGCCCTAAACGCTCTCTGCACTAACTCATTACCACTGACAATCCGGTCTTCAAGTATGGCGACCTGTGCCCAGTCACCAAACTGTGTGGTATTCCGCTGTTGATCCTCAGTGCTATGTTGCACATGGGAATCCGCCGTGCCAATGACAGCGATCCTAGCTTTGATGAGAATCAAACTGCAGTGTACCTGCGTATAGAACCTGATGGGATTGCCCCGATACCGTTGGTCCTTTTTGTTCTCTTTCTTTCACCACCCATTCTAAGAACACGTCAAATTAGATGGCTGAATCTTGATCTTGGATCGGTAATTGTTTCAATTCAATTTTATCCATAACGTTGACCCCCTTGCAGTTTGTCAGGACCGAAAGCCATTAACCAAGGAGACAATAGAGTGTATCTGGGCATTTTATGTAAAGCTCATCTATTGCTTCGGATATCCTACATACGATGGCTGGGCTCATCCACCCAATCTCATGACTCCGGCGACGTTCCAGATGTTTTATCGAGATTACTGTAATGAGCAAACTAAGAATGGAAGGCCTGGTTTCGACCGTTTCTTTGTACCTTTATAAGCCTCTACATGCATCACTTACGTATTTTTCTTATTTTCTCGTTTAACAAATGAAGACATAAGTACTATTCCTTATGGCTGGGATGATATCTTGAGGGATGTGCAGTTTGGTTGATCGGTAAGCTTTTGGAGCTCAAGCCTGAGTTCCAGGATATTACCGTACGTCGCTGGGCCAGTGGAAAAAGTCGTGCTATACCGTGCACTGCCGTGCGTTGTCTAAGGTGTCGGGCGGGACTTACCATGCATTACCGTGCATGCTCTGGCTATTGCCGTGAGTTGAGTGGTAATAATGAATAGTAATTTATGCCAGCTAATATATATGTTAAACCATTCTGACAAAGTTCAAAGGAACTCTCCGATGATTTTTCTAAGCTACAAAAAAAAATCTAGCTATAAGTTATTAATCTAATCAGGTAATTTATTTGAATGGTCTTTTGGCGTGGTTAGAGTTTGGGCAGGCCTTCCTGTTCAACGGGCGAGATATATCGAATAAAATCTAGTCCAAGCTGTAATCACAGAGTCAGGTCAACTTCGCTTCGATTTCAGGGAAGTCTTACCTAGATGTCATTGTCATCAAATGTATAATCTTCCATTCAGACGATATATTGGAATATGAGTCCGTATTACCTTGGTGATTTCCAGCATCCAAACCCTACTAAAATATCCTGTGATGACGGCTTGAGCAGAAACCCCAAAATTCTCTTCTTCAAGACCATACATTTGCCCCTGACATCGATTAGCCTTAGAGGTGTTCCTGTAAACTGAACCTCCCAAGTGTGTTGGAGAATTTATGCCATGCTGAGTATTGCTATATTTACATCGATCCATTGTCGTCGTCGGATGTAAAGGGACGAGCAATATAAAAAATATGCACACGAGCGATTGGTAAGTATCCGAGCCAGGGAAATCAAAGTTCTTTGAGAGTGATGTCACTGATGTGTAGCAGTGGAATTTAGCCTTGCCATACTGTGCAGTATTGTGCTCTACTGTGTTCTACCGAACATTCAACCGCACAGCACTGTACAGTACTGTAATGCTGAGTAAGAGTTTAGGTTCAAAACCTAATTGTGACTTTGCAAGGAATATGTCACAGGGACTTCGGACGTGCGCATAGATAGATGTAGTTCAATGATTTATGAGAGACTGAATAAATTGCCAAGTGAACGTTTCACGGTTTGTCAAATTCAGTCACTAAAAGAATTCTGAGTCAAGGGAAATATTGCTAAGCTGATGCGGGAAAATGGAGTACTAAAATTTTTCCCCCTTCTGAGGTCAAACCCTCTATTTTAAATACATGTTTCTACCTACTTATGAAAGGGGATAAAACAAAGCAAGCATTTTGGAAAAATATAACATAAGGCTAGAAGCCCCTTTGAGTTGCAGACCATATCATAAAAATATCAGCTTTCTGTCTTGACTCAATCAAAGGAATAATGTGATATTTTACAAAGGGAAAAGTATCTGAAAATGAGTCATAACCAACTGATATCTTCTTTGGAATTTTATGAAAAGGGAAGTTGAACAAAGGAAAACAAACAGAAAACAAATTAATTGTGTGATTAGTTTGCTGAAGGGATTTAAAGAACTAGTCTGCACTAATTATGTTGAATGAATAAAGGAAGTCAAAGGAAAATGTTTAAGGGTGGTAATTGTTCTGGAATATGAGTTGTGTACTTGAAAGGGTGTTCATCAAATCTTTCCATATTTGGAAGAACTTTGTCCAAATGGGGAGTTCTGGACCCTTTGTGCAATGCTTTTGAACTTAGTCATTGGGTCGGTACTTTGGTAAGTCTTCTGTTAGTTTATATGGATTTGACAGATTCACATGGTAGACTGTTTACAGTCTCCACAGTACTGTGAAAAACCATGATGGTGCTGTGGAAGTCTTTGCATTACCATGAAGGAGTCATCTTAAATTATTTCCCATGGAATTATTCAAGTTTAAATGGATTTCCTACATAGGTATAATCTATTAGAATCCAGAGATGTGATTTTTAGCAGAACAAGTGCCTATTATAGGTACAGGACTGTGAACCATTGCTAAATAGGTTTGCCAATGATTTCTTGCTCACAGGCACTTTAATTTAATTATTGCATTTACCTGCATTTGCTTGCACTCAAACAAGGCACCAAATCATTTCATGCCATCCTATCTCCAGTCTAGAATTTTTTTATAAAATCCACTCACCCAATGCCTTGAAACATGCAGAGAATAATGTGCCACACATTAAACTTGCCAGTTTCACAACATCCCATCCTTCTATGATCAACTACCAACTTTCTGTGCAGTATTTGATGAGTTTCAGCATGATCATTTCCCTCTCCTCATCTATTATATCAGGTGATCAATACATATTAGAGTACATCAGCAAAACTAGAGACAAAATCCCAAGAACATATGTGTACTGGAATAAATAATTTAAATTGACCAGTAGATATGTCAAGAGATGTGTAAGCCTGGTGACCCAACCTTATGTATATGGAATTTTATCTTATCTTATTCCCCTTAGATTCCCAGTTAACCAGTGCTTACATGATGGTACTGCACAGTACCATATTCCCCTATGTAGATGTGTGTACAATAACAGTATTATATCCTGTACCTACAGCATCCAAGTATCTGCTGTGGTCTATTCACCTATGTGATCTGAGCTTGTGTTGCCCTACCTGATGAAGGGCTTCCACTTGCTGGAAGTCACCTAATGATGACAGTTGGATCAACCATATTGGACATACCTGTCCCAGAAACCCTTCTCTAGGAGTTCTCCCCAGCTGTGATTATGTCAAGAAAGAAATTGTAGGCTTTGCATTTAGTGTCAACACAGATGGTGAAGATCAGCCTTAAAGTGAGATTGCAATGTGTTATTGCAATGAGAATACCAAATCTGACTCTGACTCAGAATAAAGACTCTTCCCTTCTCCGATCATCCCTTGATTGTCATATCCAACTTTTTCCCTTTTTTTTTCCCTGCCAGCCAGGGTTTATGCCAATCAAACTCTGTCACTGTTGCCAATGCTGGAAGCAGGCCTAGCACAGATTCTGCCAGATCTAATCACCACCATTGCTGATGAAAACTCAGGAGAGTTAAATCAGGGTAGTGGGGAATGATTTAACTGGGGAGGAGTGTAAGCCTGATGACCCAGCCTTATGTATATGGACTTTTATCTTATCTTATTCTGCTTAGATTCCTATTTAACTGGTACTTACATGATGGTACTGCACAGTACCATATTCTCCTATGTAGATGTGTGTACAATGACAGTATTGTATCCTCTACCTACTGCATCCAAGTATCTGCTGTGGTCTATTCACCTGTGTGATCTGAGCTAGTGTTGCCCTACCTGACAAAGGGCCTCCAGGATGTCCATAAATCATGGTTTACCTTCCTAAAGATATGGTGAACTCCACTCAGCTGTGTTACAAGATGAATATAGCCTTATTCTCAGCCAGTGACCATGTATTAGCCATGCAAAGCATGTGATTACTGTGAAATTTTTCATGGTAAATGCACAGTAATGGCACAGCTGCCATGGTGATTTTCTTGTGCCCTACATTGCTTTCTTGTAAGATGTCAGCTATTGTCTCAAACTTAAGAAGGAGGAGTGTGCACTTTTATTGTGGTAGTTTTAGGACTAAACATAAGTATCTGGTAATCTGGCACTAGTGAGATACAGTTGTGGGTAGCACTCAAATATTGCCATCTGTGCTGGGGAGTATAGGTGGAATTGTCTTAGAATGCAGCATAATATGGATATTTAATATATATACTGCAACAATGTGTAGATATTACAAAGATGCCCACAAAATACAAGAAATTTGAACAAAATAAAAATAGCCTGAAATTATTTCTCCAAATATCTATATTATATTAGGCAGTTAGTGTGGAGCCATGGGGAGCCACCTGTGGTAAAAAAAATTGATGTGTGAGTCAGGCTGTTGGCTTGCTTGTGGCTGATTGGTGGCTTTGAGTGACAACATTGGAAGGATTTCTGACTCAAGTATTGCACACATATGAAAAACTTTGCATTGCAGTGGCTGTAGGATGTAACTTCTCCTGGAAGTTTAAACATCAATATTTCCAGTCACTTGACACAAAAATTCTAGGTGAAAGTGGGTTTTTTAGTCAACCTGTCATGTTCAAATTTCTTCACAAAACTCTTGGAAAGGAGGTAGGCATATCATGGAAGCTGTTAAACATTCTTTCATCTTTTTGCATGCCTTAATGCTAGTGCTGTACCTTGGTGAAAACACTCATTTAGCAGCATTTAGCCACAGCAAAGCCATGAGTGAACCACTGGTCCAACTCACACATTAAATTTTTACCATGGGTGGCTTGTGGCTCCACACTTACTGCCTATTTTACATCAAGGAGAATTCACACCAGCAATGCTGTGGCTTTGCAGTGTGCAACATCAAATTTGTTGCTTTATTTCAGATAAAGGTCAAAGTCTATTTCATTTCTAAACCTCTGCCTTCTAATCTATCTTTGCATAAAGGTATTAGACAGTGGACTGGTTCTCATCATAAGTTGTCAGTGGAGATGGGTCAACTGGCTGGCTGAGGCTTTGGAGCATACTGCAATGCTTGAGGATAGCTGGGTAGTAGTGCATAGCTACTTGTATCTTAGGGTTGGGGTTAAAAGTCCCCAGGGTGCTTGTAAATATGTAATTTACACTTTTGGGAGGTAGGCAAGGTATCTAATATATGAAGAGCAGGCAGTTTTTAATTACATAAGGAATGTTATGTAAGCAGTGTGAAGCACTGTAGGGTACTAACTCTGAGATGCCAACAACCCTGATGGTGCATGCCAGCCTACCAGTCATGTTCCTATTCCCATACTACATGTCACCACAATTTGTGGCATATTTT
>JASFDE010000558.1:0-10587 GCA_036937135.1 Nidula niveotomentosa
AGCGAGAGCCAGGAGGGTTGGTGGGTGAACGGCATCCTGAAAAGATAGCGTTTAGGTGTGAATACGGGGGACGGAAGAAGTGAACGTACAAATCCTGAAAATATCCGCATTGAGTGCAGAGCGATTTGAAGTGTCGTCAAAGCCCAGAAGAAGGGCTGTAGACGAAGATATTGTTTAAGTTTGCAGTTGAAAAGACGAAATGAAAGATTAGCTTACCACGACGTCCACCTTGAATGTTCTAATTGCATCTACGGGTCTACCCCGTCTCAGCTCTGCCCATCTCTGCCACACGCTTACTCCAGCGAAGCCTCCAGCCGTCTCTTCGTGCACTTTGGGTTCTACCCAAAACATGAAATATGCCAGAAGACACCACATCGCCACTAGATGCAACAGAGGCATTAGTTTCTGCAAACGTGTCTGCTCTTTAGGTGCTCCTGGGGCGGGGGCTTTTCCTGGGCCGAACGGACCCTCAGCTTGCTGTGGGAACAGCATGGCGGCGAGGGGGTTATCCATTGGCGGTAGGGACGGGTCTATGGGCGCAGATGGGTCACCGAAGGGTGATGGAGGCAGAACAGCTCCTCCCGGAGTTGCGCCCATGAGGGCTTGCATGAACTGTTGTTGCTGTTCCGGAGACCAGACAGATGGGTCGGGAGTTGAGCCTAGGCCAAGTCCGACAGCTTCGAATGGGTTGCGCGAGGGAGAAGCGGCGGTTCGGTTGGGCTGGGGAGAGGGCGAGGGTGATGGCGTCGAGCGGTGGGGCGCGGGGGTGGGCATATTACTACCACTGTCTTCGCCGAGGAAGTCGCGGGAATTGGACGAGATATTTGGGAGAGGCGGATCTAATGAGAACAGTATGAATTGGATTTCAAAATGGAGAAAACAAGGAAGGGGAGACGTACCGTCATGCATGTACGCCGGTGCGTCCTCGCCACGGGCTGAAGTAGTAAGCTTCGCAAGGCGGTCCGTGCCCCGTGCGAGAATGGCTTTGCGTCGGGCCTCTGCGCGCGCCGCTGCGGACATGGTTAGAAGAGGCTAGAGTGTAAGCTGGGTAAGGGGATGAGGGTAATGGGACAAGGACGGGATTGCCAACACTTTCGGACGTGGCAAATGTCTGGATTTCATTTCCGTTGCTTGGTCGCGGCTTGGGAAACAAACAAAACACTGTCGCGCTGCGTCACACTTGGTCACGCACTGAAGATGTTTTGCATGACAAATAATCTTCGCACACTTTTGCTGAAGACTTTTCTTTCCAATTTGGTCAGGTGTCATCCTCTCTCAGAAGATCCCATCTACCGTCTGACGACCGAGGACAAAACCAGGTATATTCAAAACAACGAGCAAATACTTGGCTTATAACAAACTATGGAGTTCGTGCCTGGACCTGCAGTGCATCGCGTTCTATGTGCTGATTGCGGTATGATCTTATCTATCTTCTCCAGACCTTCGCAAGCTGATTAAAACTAATATCATTTTTATAGGTACACCCATCGTCCCCAACTCCGCCAATCTTTGTGTGGCATGTCTGCGGAATACGTGAGCGCAATTCCTCGTTATCTGCTGGGCAGGTGGATTTACTGTTGATTGATCAGCATCGACATTACGGAGGGAATTCCAAAGCAAGGTGAGCAATCGCTGGATATTGGATTCCTGCATGGGAAAACTAACTCTCTTTGGAACTGCAGCATCTGTATCCTTCTGCCGTAACTGCGAACGATTCCTCTCCCCTCCACAAGCATGGACGCTCGCCCGGCCTGAGTCATCGGAGCTGCTGTCCATATGCCTCAAAAAGCTAAAAGGCCTTAACAAAGTCCGCCTCACAGACGCCCGATTCATCTGGACAGAACCGCATTCAAAACGACTCAAGGTGGCGATCACCATTCAAAAAGAAGTGCGTTGTTGTGCTATATCGTGAACATTTTCTTGCTAACTGAAACTCGCAGGTCCTAACCAATACCATCCTCGAGCAAACATTTGAGATCGAGTATCTCGTGCAACACGGCCAATGCCCAGACTGTGCGAAGCTCGCAGCGAAGAATACCTGGAAGGCTCTGGTGCAGGTTCGGCAGAAGGTCCCACATAAGCGGACATTCTTGTACCTCGAGCAGCTTATCCTGAAACACAACGCGCAAAAAGACACCATTTCGATAAAGGAGGTTCGGGATGGTCTGGATTTCTTTTACAGTTCACGTAGTCATGCGCTGAAGATGGTGGAATTTTTGGCTGGAGTCGCTCCTATACGGTAAGCCTATGTTGTAGTCTTTCTGTTGGGTAACGCTGATGCAATTCCCTTAGATCCAAAGCCTCCGAACAACTCCTCTCCTCCGATACCCACACCAACACCGCCAATTTCAAATACACCTACTCCGTCGAGATCGTCCCCATCTGCAAAGATGATCTGGTCTGCATCCCTCTCAAACAAGCCCGTGCCCTGTCCAACATCAGCCCTCTCACCATCTGCATTCGCGTCGGCAACTCGCTTTCCCTCCTCGACCCTGCTACTCTCCAGACTGCAGACATACCCGCCCAGATCTACTGGCGCACGCCTTTCGACACTCTTGCGACTGTCACCGACCTCGTCGAGTTCACCGTCCTTGACATCGATCCCGACCGGTCAAAAACGAAGGGCAAGTTCGTCATGGCAGATGCGCAGGTTGCGCTTGCGGGCGCTTTCCGCTCCTCGGCGGCCACGGATGGGGAGGACAACGGCATGATGGACTACGAGGCGAACGGGGTCACTAACCAGATCTACCACACGCGCACGCATCTCGGGGCGATCCTCCAGCCCGGGGATACCGTGCTCGGGTATCATCTCACGAATGCGAACTACAATTCGGACGATTTTGCCCAGCTGCCGCAGGGTCGGATACCTGATATTATACTGGTGAAGAAGACGTACCCGAACAGGCGAAAGAAAAGCAAGGCGCGGAACTGGAGACTGCGAAGTATCGCAAAGGAGGCTGGGGAGGAGGGTGAGACGAGCTCGGCGCGTGGGATGGTGGGCCGCATGGGAGGGAGAGACCATAAGAAGGTGGACGAGGATTATGAGCTGTTCTTGCGCGATTTGGAGGAAGATCCGGAGATGCGTGCCGGGGTTAACTTGTATAAAGCGGGTGAGGGCGCCGCGCCGGATGTTGATATGGAGGTGACGCGGGAGAAGAGGGGGAAGAAGAAGGTGCAGTATGCTATGGATGTCGATGATACATCGGCCCCGGTGGAGGAAGGAGGGGAGGACGAGGAGCCGGAGCCGGATTTCCCAGATGTCAAGCTGGATGAGCTGTTGGAGGGCTTTGATGAGATGACGCTTGGAGCAGCTGACGAAGTTGAACAGGAGGTTTGATCAAGACGGGTTGCTTTGGTGTAGAATGTAATTTCAAACACTCTGGATTCCGGTTGGATTCATGATTTAGGTGTTCTTGACATGCTCATTTGGGTAAAAAGTACTGGAGGAATCAATGATGTGCAAATTGATATTCTAAGCGTCAAGGTACAAGCTGGAATACCTGATGCGTAGATATACATAAGATAGCAATATAGCCAAGGTACAGACTCTCCACATTATGCCATTGGCGTCGCCAAAATTACCATGTATGTAATGTAGAAATGATACCGACTCTGCTCTCTTCATCATCTAGCAACTGTTATTTAAAAATGACCTCTTAAATGACCTATATGCTGTGGAAATGGCACCTCCGGTTACATGATGAAATATCGTCCATGAGAGGGGGATTTTAAACACTGACATCGGAAACGTGAATAGTAGTATATATGGCAAAGAAAGGAACCGAATATAATGGGAATGGGCCTCGCTGCAGATGAAGCTCATTCGAGGTGAATTCAATGTAAGGAACTTGGAGCGATAGCTTATAGCCAGCTAATTCTGATGAAAAGTGTCAGTCTTCAGCGACGGCGTAAAGTGGCAGGAATCATTGCGATTGATGCTGCGTATTAAAATTGCTTAATGAATAAACTCAAAGCCTCATAAGTGAAATCCCATACATTGCATATCAGAAAATGGATCCTCGATAGCTATCGCTTTTACGGCCCCAGCATTTCTTGCATCGAATACCACACCTTTGATGGTGCTAGATTCTCTCTTTTAGAATATCAGACAGTAAAATTAGTGAAAGAAGTAAAACTTTGAAAATTCAATCATACCAAGGTTTCCTGCCTCAGCCCATTAGCCTCTTGTGAAAGTTTTAACGTTTCATTATGATACTTTGCCGACCACTTGAATTTTTTGACACCTAGGGCTTTGCGTGCATCATCCAGCTTCGTGTGAGCGTATTGGAGTCTATATTCAATGTATATGAAGAGAAAATAAATGAGTAAATGAAGTCGGTAAGACTTACGTCGTGTGCTGCTCGCGGAGTCGATCAAGGTCTTTGTGTGTACCTAACCCAACATCTTGAACCTCTTTCTGCATGTCCAGGAGTTGGTCTATCGTCCAATTGAGATCGGTGCCTATTGAGCTAAGGAGCTGGTTGGCATTCTTTGGCCTGTCAAGGAGGACATTCAAGGTGTCGCGGAATACATTCAGGAAAGCCCAATTTCTAGCCTTGGACCTGCCAAAAGCCAACTCGATGGTACTGGTCCTTCCAGCCGATAAGTTAGACGTGGAAATGCGCTGCGCCATCGACAGCGATGTTGAAAAAAAAAGATGAAATGAATGAGGGGCTTCAAGCTACTGAACTTGACAAAGAATACTGCTACCAGGTTATAAATTATCGCCGGTTAACGGAATAGTTTTCGTTACGTGAGACAGATTTTACCACAACAACGATTGCCATATGAGAAAGCAAGTGGGAAGAGCGAGATGGTCGCGGGGAGGAAGATTTTAGAACAAAGGTCAGCCTTGGTGAAAGGTGGGTTGATTGTAATTTAAATTAGATTGATCGACGTTTCAGCGGTTGCGTTACACGTGGCTGTGGGTTTCTGTAGGTCCAGGCTTTGTTCATGTTGATCCTGCTTTTCTTTGCAATATCTTCATTGTCTTCACTCTTCAATGCTGTCGTACACCATAACGCGTGAATCCCTTTCTAGATTATCCAACATCATTCCCGGCCATTCCTCAGCATCTCCCGGTTCATAATGGCAGCAGCAATGGAATCTCAACCTGGTCTCAAGGTATTCGGAGATATAGACCCGAACACACTGGGTAACGGAGAGTTATTTCCTGGGGAGATCTTCTGGAGGGATCATTGCGACTGGCTCAAATCGCGTGGTTATGTCATCCGCGCGCGTTATCAGCCAGATTGGGTAGCATCATGGCTGAAGGACCCATCCAAGGAGGATATTTTCTGCGAAGATGGTAAACCTTTGCGAGTCAGTCTCATCCTGGTCCAATATGTATGTCACTTATTCAATACTGATGTAATGTCTTCTATAGTGGTCCAATTTGATTGATGCTATTCGCATGTCGGACGATAAACGGGTCATCCTCAAACAAGTCCGACCTTCGCAATGCCCTACGGAAGCAAAAATCGGACAAAAATTTTCCACTGAGCCTCTCGCTTCAGACCCCCGGAATCATTGCGTTCCTCTGTACGATGTTCTGGAAGTGCCTGATGAACCAGATATGACTCTCCTGGTTATGCCTTTTTTACATAAATTTGACACTCCCCCGTTCGACACCATTGGAGAGGCTATTGAAATGTTCCATCAAATCTTCGAAGTATGTTCTATTTCTTTTTACGATGGCGTCGTTTCTATCGATTAATGAATAAATAAATTCAGGGCTTGCAATTCATGCACAATAATAATGTATCGCACTGGTACGCAGTCTACTACCTACACGTTGTTTATTTCCCTCATGCGATGTGCACATTCACAGCGATTGTAAATTAAATAATATCATGATGGATGGGGAATCACTTTACTCCATTCCTCCACACCCAATTCGGTTGGATCTTAATCATGATTACAGCGGGAAAGCGATGCCTGAAACGCGAACTCGGGCACCTGTTAAATATTACCTGATAGATTTTGGACTATCTCAGCAATACGAGCCAGGCGCTTCGCATGAGGCACGCCTATTACCCTGTGGATATGGTGGCGATAAAACGGTTCCAGAATTCACCAAGGACGAACTTTGTGACCCATTTTCCGTCGATGTGTACTGCCTAGGTAATATGGTTAGAGAATGCTTTTTGGAGGTGAGCGTCTTCAATTCAAACTCCCCAAATCAAATTAGTATGCTCAAATATGTTCCAGGGGGATATATACGACAGTATCACTCCAAAAAAAGGTTTCGACTTTATGAAGAAGTTAGTCGCAGACATGGTTCAAGACGATCCTAAGGCTAGACCCAACATGAATGAGGTGGTCCGAAGGTTTGACGACATCATCCGTCGCCTCAGCAGTTGGAAACTTCGCTCCCGGGTGGCAAAGGCCACTGAACCACGCATTGTGGGCATAGTTCGTGCCATACCTCATTGGAAAAGGCAAATTGGTTTAATGTGGAAACGGGTGCCCCCGATACCCAAACCTTGAAGGCATTTATTATTCTCTCGTGCCCAGGGTAAAGCCTGTGTAATCCGCTGTAAAGCACCGAAGATCCATCCCTATCATTACTGCTTTGTTATCCTTATTTTCTAAAATGTGTATTATCTTGCTAATTTAGATACGGTAATGTCTATTACAGGAGCTATTAACCCGGCAGTAAGATGAGGGAAAACGATCAACTCGGCCTTCCTACTACTCAGTTACTTGTCGCATTAGCTCAATTGCCGTCTATAAGCACAATTTAACTTTTATAACTACATCATATACACTACATATCCGGAGCACTTTGAAATGCTTGAATACAAAATAGACTAAGTTGAAGAAGCTCGGATTTATTAGTATGTTAAAAGATATTAATCATGATTAAAATTTGTATTATCAAAAGTCCCAACTACAAAGAAGTTGTGGGTCCAAGTGGGTTCAATTAGCAAAGTATTATTCAGGTCCAGAACCTGGGCAACCTATAGCTAGTAACGACTTATTCTTGTTCTTGCGGCTATTGCGCTCTTCCTGTCACATGGATATTTCAATTTGGAATTGAAGGTTTTGAGATGATAGCTATTGTTTAGGATAGTTTTATTTAATCATTTCCAATTTCGTCAAATAATTTCAAATATCCATTTTCAACTTGCCTAAATGAATCGAACACCTCATCCATAACTCACAAGCCGCTCAGCGTGTTGAACGCACATGCAATATTTGTAATTTAAAAAAAACGAACAAGTACATAGATTGCCAAAATAGTACAGGCACCGGTAATGATAAGTGGACAATAGGAGAGGGCAGTATATTGTAGTGTCCCGACATCTGTATGACACTGCCAAGATTGCCCAGCAATACAAGTCACTTGAGAACAACACTGATTCAAGTTCGTCCTGAGTCCCGAATCCCGATTGCTTGGTCGACACAGTCACGGCTCCAGAAACAAACAAAGTTACGCATGTCATACCATGTAACACTCGTAATACCAGAACCAAATTTGATTCAAACCAGAGTCAGACTCTCACCGCCGACCGACATGCCATCGTGTCCAGAAACCTCCATAACATTTTCGGGACCTTCGACAGGTCGGCCTTGGACAGGAAGGATACACTCACGTCCTGTGATTGGCCAGAATCGTCCTCGTACAGCTCAATCGCGACCAGTAACCGCACATCCTCAAACAGCTGCATCTGTTAAGCATGACGGAAGCTATGTTATTGCCATTCTGGAAGGACGAGGGATTTCTCGGGAGGTTGGTATAGCTGCGCTTGATAAAGATACAGGACAGGTCATGCTGGTTCAGGTATTCAAGAAATGCAACAGACTGTCGTGTATATGCAGGTTCATATTCTCTGTCAGGTAGCAGATTGCCAAACCTACGTTAAGATATTACATCAAATGCATCTCCATACTCCTTCCCTTGTTCTCGTACCTGATACGTTTCTTTCTGCTTCCGATGTTGCCCTTATCCCTTCCAGAAAAAGGTCTTCCTCGACCTCGCTTTTAGTGGAATATATACAAGAGGAATTTCCTGGTGTGCCATTGGAACCTATGAGGAGGAGATATTGGGATGATAATGGTGGTGAGCCTATTTATTTCTCATTGAATTTTTGCAAAGTGTAAGCTTGGCTATTTCTTTCTGCAGGACTCGAGTTTATTCTTCAGCTATGCGTTGAAGATGATGAGCGTGCGGGGACAATACTAGCTGTATCAAATAAGTGAGTCTATAATTGTATCCAACTCATCCTTTGTCTCTTAAATCGCTTCCAATAGGTACTATGCGTTATCTGCTGCGTGTGCTTTATTCAAATATGCAGAGAGTCAGTTGAATACTCGTTTTGCTGCCGCATCCCTCCGTATACGTTACGTTCCGGTCGAAGGAACTATGATGATCGACCCTGATACAGCAAGGAATCTAGAACTGATTGGCAATATGACGCACAAGAAATCGTTGCATTCTCTTTTCGGGTGGACCCCATCATCTTACTTGGCTGGTGTGCAGCTTCTCTAAAATTATGCTGTCCTCCCAGAATCCTCAATCATACATGTACCGCGATGGCGTCACGCTTACTGAGGGTGAACATTCTTTCGCCTATAACTGGTATGAACACTCGTAACTTCCGTATATGGTTTGATTCAACGATTTCTTTATACCAGCCCAACCTGCGATTGATGCTCGTCTTGATGTAGTTGAAGGTGAAATACATTCACTTCCCTTCATTTTATGCGCTAGAATCCTTTTCAGAATTAATCAAGAGTGAAGATCGATTCACGGATGTCCGAGATGCCCTGAAGACGCTCAATAAAATAGACTTTGACAAACTGACTGTCTCGGTATGAATGTTATATGCTAGCATCTTCTTGGCTCTAGTTTTTATTTCACTCTCCAGCTTGCATCCTCCGAAGCACGGGTCGTGGACACCATGAAACCCGCATCTCAGCGCGTCTCGCAGATGCTAAACCTGCGTAATGTGGTGAAAAACCTTCCTTTACTGCAGAAGGCTCTGCAAGGCAGCCAGTCACAGTTGCTGAGAATCATATACGATGTATGATGGACCTGATTTCTTTCAACTATCTGACCCTTATATTCCGACGTCCAGATGCTCTCGGATGAACGACTTGAGATTATCGAGAGGACTATTTGTGCGAATCTCAATGAAGACATCGTTCCTACTAAAGTTTGCAACTTTAAGCATACTTGAATTATATCTGATATCTTTAATTAGGGTGGCGTAGGCGGGGTGAATGCTCGTGTGTACGCAGTGAAGGTGACGCTTCCTTTGCACCTCTTTCTTAAGCATTTTAACATTGTTATGCAAGCTAACAGGCCAACTGCAACCGCCTCCTCGATGTCGCACGAGAGACGTACAAAGAGAACGTTGGAGATATATTTCAGCTCAATCGCAGACTTTCAGAGGAGCATGAGCTCCCTCTCACGCTCATATACCAAGATACAGGGTTCGTCTTTGTTTTAAAGAAGAACGAGCTGCAAGGAGAGCTGCCGAAGGGGTTCGTGAATGTTGCTATGAGAAAAGGCCGATGGATTTTTTCGAGTATGGAACTGGTGAGTGCTGCAATAATTTCGTGGTAAGTGTCAGTTCATTGAATATAATATGAGACTAGAAGAAAATGAATGCTCGAATGAAGGATGCGTTAGATGAGACGTTGCTTCTCAGCAATAAGTGGGTTTAGTACTGGATGCATGGTGATTCATTGGTATACTGACACCGATGGAAAGGGTTATACAAGATCTTGTATCTGAAATACTCATAAACATAGGAGCATTGTACAAGGCTTCAGAAGCAGCACGTATTTCCAATTTCTATGAGTGAATATGTCTGATTTCGTTGTTCGACAGGTGGCTCTCATAGATATGCTCTGGTCATTCGCACATTCCTCCATTAGTAGGTTTATCTTCAATTATCTCTTTTTCTTCGTTCACGTTTGCGGTTTTCAGTGCAAAATTATGTTCGCCCAGAATTCACGGGCACCTTGGCCATCAAGTCTGGCAGACACCCTATCTTAGAAACACTGCAAGCTGCAGGAACATTGATACCAAACGATGTATATTGCGATGACTCTTCTTCGTTCCAGATTATTCAAGGCCCGAAGTAAGTCTTCATTGCCTAAAATTGCGACATTCATTGCTGACCATAGTGCTTTAGCATGTCTGGTATGCCTGGCTTCCCAAACCATACTATCAGATTCATTGAATAGGTCATTGCAACAGGTAAAAGTACGTATTTACGTCAGATTGGTCTCCTTGCTATTATGGCCATGTGCGGCTGCTTTGTCCCAGCTGAATATGCGAGCTTTCGGTGAGCATCAGTGTTGATTTAGCCACTGCTACCTTCTTAATTGCGTGAGTTCAGAATTCATGATGCGCTTTTGACTCGCCTGTCGAACGATGATGATACAGAGAAAAGCTTAAGCACTTTTGCTAGCGAGATGGCTTCCTCTGCCATGATTCTTGGTGAGGGCTTAGCATATTGGACCAGCGCCTTTAAGCTGATCTTCTCGCATGGTTATAGGACTTGCTTCACCGAATTCGCTGGTCCTCGTCGATGAGCTTGGTAGGGGAACATCGCCCAGGGAAGGTGTTGG
>JASFDE010000559.1:0-10584 GCA_036937135.1 Nidula niveotomentosa
GTATCTATCCTGTAGTATATATAGGCCCCTCCCGGACCATGTAAAAGCAAGCACCGCACCCCAGACAGACATTTAGCAGCTTCCGTACCTAGTAGGGTATTGTCGAGATTATTTAGCGAATTTAGAGATTTTTGAGTGTCCCTTAGCGTGTCCCTTAGCAAGCGATTTGAGATATTGAGCGATTTGCCGGTCAGAATATAAAGACATTATTCTGACTAGTACTTAGACCTACTGCCTTCGCAGTTCTGAGTCTATCGTATTTTATTAAGACATTTAGACGGTTTTATTGGATTTTTCGAGTACAACTCCTTCCCCACCTCTCTCATTATTGCAGAGTATTTTATATTTGTGATATTTATATTACATTTATTCTATCACCCTACAGTATCTAGCATATTAGAAGATGTCAAGAACCAGATTTACTAATAGTAATAGGGAATAGTACCTGTATACACAGTAGCACTATGTCAGAAATGTCAGTAGTGTCAGAACCAGGTTCTGACAGTAACACTAGTTAGGATGAACTGTTGGCTTCAACTTATGTGTTGTGCCCTTCCAGTTCTCAATAGGTTCTACTTAGTGGGAATAGTCCACATGATTGGAAGCTAAACAGAGGGGGGGGGGTGATTGTCAGAGATTACCAATGATTAGTTGACAACTAGAGACCAAGTCTAGTGTTGAGGGTGGAGAGGAGTAGTCAACTGAACTTGAACTAGAAGTGAGAGCAGAAGAGAGTTTGAAAAGGGTCAGAAATCAAGAGTGAATCTTATTCAATATTTGGATTGAATTCCATGGTACAAAGGTAAGACTACTTAAATACTTGTAGACTAATTGTAATAGTGAAAGTGAAAGTTGAAACACTATAGTAATGAAATAATAAGGTCTGATGACATATAATAAGTTGGTGGAAGCAGAAGCAGAAATCATAACTAAGTGGAAAGGTACCTGGACATGCTATTGTTGTAACAAGACAATAATCCATAGAGATGGGTATCAAAGTTTGGCAGAAGGATAGCAGAAAAATAGAAGAAAGATGGTGGGGTGTGAGATTGTGTCAAAAACATGTAGGAAAGTTTTGTCGATATAACAGAAATAGAGGTTAACTGATTTAGGAATGAATAAATGGGAACAAGACTGTATATAAAGCCACCTAACTAAATAAGAAGATGCTAACTGTCTCTGATTTGAACAGATTGAGGACAGTCTTCTTTTAGTGGGGGGAAGCAGAGAATCAGAAACCTCAAAATCTCACTAAGAACCAAAATGACAAGGAGAATGAGAATGGCAAGATAGGATGGCAAAATAATAGTCTATAATGTACAAAATCAAGTATCTATGAAAAGGAAAAGAGCAATGGTCAAGTGCCATCAACAGACATGCTACCTGCAGAGGAAGAATCCAAACTTGATCTATCAAGCTCATCCACTTCCTCTACAATGTCCTCAACCTCACTACTGACTAGCTTAGCTGCTATCACCAGTTAGCTGATGTTGCCATTGGAAGTTTCATCAGCCTCAGAGTCCTCCAGGGCAGCAGCAACTGCACCATAATCATTGACCAATGATTCATTGGTCTCCCCAGGATCAGGTTTGGCCTTGACTGCTGCAGTAGTATCTGCTTCATTGAAAGTGTTTTCATTCTAAGTGTTTTCCTTGGCAGCAGCAGGCTCAGCCAGGTAGTTGTCATGATTGGACATGAAATTGAGGGCCCATCCAAAGTATTCAATGATCAGGGCCATTGTTACATTGGTATTTGGTATAGTTGGCAGAGATGTCAGAAGCAAGGGCAAGCATATGATCCATCATAGCTTGATCCTCAAAGGTGCTGGTCTGAGCCAGGAATCAGCATTCTAAGTGCCCATGCACCCAAGGGTCTGACAGAAGTTGGTGCAATGTGAACGGAGGTGAGTGTGAGCATTTTGAGCAAGTGCTTGAGCAAGCAAATAATTCTCAAAAGCCTCAATAATAAGGGCAATGATGAGTTGGAGTGCTAGAAACAAGAAAAAGTAAGCAGATAAATAGAACAGAGGGAGCAAAAGATAAAAACTATCCCTGCCAGGGGTACTGAAATGAAGGGCCTGTGGATAAATGGTGTGGAGGATGTTGATGCTAAAGGAATAGGTACTCCAACTATTGCTGTTCATGATGCACTTGATACACTTTAAGCCAGTACCCTGAGGTGTGCATAAATGAGTATGCATGGAACAAGTAAGACAGTGGACTTTGTTAGGCTGCAATAAACCCATAAGGAATAATGAATAGAATACTAATGAAAAGACAACTGACTTAGGTAGCTAACTCAAAAAGCATATCATGGGCTGGAGTAAAAACTGGAACATCAGAAGTTGAGTCCTTGACCAGGGTGTCAGCCTCTCAGATCCAAACAGCACAGCCAGCAGTGGAGGTGCCTAAAGCAGGGACATGTCACAAAGAAACATGACTAAGGGCAGAGCCTCAGCTATAGCTGGTGTAAGTGCATGCAGACTGCCAAGAGCAAGAACATGTTTAAGAGATAATGAAATGTACTAAGAATGTGCTTAATAAAGACTATCAGCAAAGGAAATGTACCATACAAGGAGACAGAGGAGCAGTGGGCATGAAAAAAGAGTGAAAGTTTGAATAAGAAAATACATGGGAAAAGCCACCAACCCTTTTATGTAAAAACAGGAAATAGGTAGTGGGTAATAGAAGCTAGAAATTTAGTTGGCTAGCTAGAGGGAGAAAAATATAGAGATATTTTACACAAATCAGTAACTAAGGTTATCAAAGAAGTGTGATGATAAAACAAATGATGTCACTCACAAGTAAACAGAAGGGAGAGCATCAATGGAGCATATGAAACCAAAGAATGAGAGGACAGGGACAGGAAACCTACAGGAAGCAGGTACTCAGAAAGTGAATAAGGCATCATCAAGTGAATAAAAACCAGGGCATCAACACCCAGGGAAAGCAGAATAAAAGAAAGTGCAAATGCTCCTGGACCAGGAAGCCTGATGCTTAAGAAGCCAAGCAAAAATAAAATAGCAATAATGTGTAAGAATAATAGAATAATATTAAGAAGAAGAAGAAGTCAGATATGAAAAAAAAACATGCAGTACCTTGAATAAGAATTTAGGTTTTGATGATAAACAGAATGAAGGAGTGTGTGACAAGGCCTAAAGATAAAATAGCTTGCATGTGGTAGTTGTGTACATACCAAGAAAAGATGCTAATGTAGGAAATGTCACTACATTAACCAACCAGAAATTCTACACTCATTACCATATGACTCAACTAAGACTATGCCTCTCCTCTTCAAACTAGCTCCTTTCATGCAGCTTGATGCTGTTCATGTTTACATGGCAGCCCAGAGACCTAGTGTGCACTGCTGGAAACTCCTAACCACCATGCTGAATAGGCAACCACCACATATACCTCTCTACAAGAAGTTGGAATATGTAAACCAGGAAGACACAGGGCCAGAGTGGTCAGGTGCTTTATAGTCAGAATTTTGAGGCAGGAGAAGAGGTGGATAGAGGTGGAAGTAGCAGTGCTGAGTGAGGCAGATGTGACCACAATAGTCCTCATACTAGCTACTTGGGTATATCTGCCCTTTGGAATGTATCTAGTGTGCTTCCTCAAATATTGGCATCTATCTGATGAAGTGGATGTCAATTCTGTGGACTTGAATGAACCTAAAGGCAAAAGGCAAACCTAAAACATCTAAACACACCACAAAACCTCAAACCAAAGTTGAAATTACTTGTGAGTTCTTGAGGGCAAGAACCAGAACTTCTTAAATGACTTAAAAAACAAATTTGCACTTAGAAGACAAATTTTCTAAGTAAATATAAACTTCAAGTACTTAATGTCTTCAGAAAACTGTTCACAATGAACAGGATTGTCTTAGGAAGTAATGTGGTCTTCCTTCAATTACTACTCAAAATTTTTGAACTTCTCTCAACAATCTTAGTGAGATTGGTTCTTATAAAATTAATCTACCTTAGTCTGAGCTAACAGGCTTCAGCAGATGCTCAGCTCCAGCTGTCCAGTATTACTCAGTGAGTGCTTTTGATATTGAAGCCAAATAAATTTGCACAAAATAGGGGTGGCTACATACATACCATATTACCAGGAGGATGGAGTATTGCTTTGAATGGAGGATAAAATAGCTGGAAGACTGACTATGCTGCTATCATTGCCAGCAGTAAGGTCATTGTTTGTGTCCATATGGTCATCAGGGAGTGGAGGATCTTGAGCTCAATCATCCTGAGGTCATTCACCAGCAAATCTGACTTGGCTGGTAGCATGGTATGTATGCAGCTACCTCTGTTTTGTGCAATTTTAATACCAAAAGCACTCACTGAGTAATACTGGACAGCTGGAGCTGAGCCCCAGGCTGCTAGCTATGCAGAGTACCTGAGATTGGTTTTACCAAAGTGCCTAGGACCCAGAAGAAGTTGATAATGGACAAGAAATCCATATTAGCATGCTTGGTGGTCTGAAACCAACTGATAAAAATTCATATTGGCACAGAATTCACCATCTACATTTAAAAACCATCAAGGGGAAAAGCTACCAATGGGGAGAAACATATTACCCATGCCATCTCTCAGATCACTTCTGAAGTTAAAGATAAAAGCTGAAACAAATGGAAATTCAATTTCTACTTGAAAAGTGCTGTACCAAGCAGTCAGATAAATATAAAATGATGATAAATACATGAAAACCAATATATTGAACCAATGATATGAAGAGAAACCAGAGAAATAATTATTCTGTGAAGAAACATATAAATACCTAATATAATAAAGAAAATTCATTTGAGTACTATTACACAGTACCTAAGATTGAAATAAAGACAGAAATATTAATGATAAATAAGAACAACTCAGAAACTAAAGAGATCAAAATTCACCTTCAAAATTGGGATTTACCTTTATTGCAACAGGCAAGACTAAGAATAGATGCTATAAATAATTGTTTATGATGAGTGGCTATAAATAGTATCAATGAGCAGTGAAGCACAAAACAAAGATAACATACTCTGCTCCCCATACAATTAATTTCAGACAGAGTGGATCTTGGGAACCAGAATACTGGATCCAGTGATCAGAATTTATAGACCTTAATTGTTGAGAAGTTGTCTTGAGACTATTGATAAAGTTCTAATCAATTTCGGAAAATCAAGTGTTTGACACAGAAAGAAAGGAGAAATGTACTTTAATGGAAGTTGCATAAATATATAATGATTCCCAAGCATGTCAAGGCCCAACTGACCATCTAAAATCATTACTTTGAGATATTAAGATAATTGCCTCAGAAGGGGTTGGAGTGCCAGCCTTCTTGAGTTCTGAGTTTGTTTATTTTGTCTAAGTCTTAGAGGAAGGAAGACCACCTCTCTGATGCTCTCAGAAACTGTGGAATACCAAGTTTTTGAGATAGGCAATTTTTACTAAGTTCATCCTTGCCAGGTTACTTATTCTGTCAGATTGTGCTTGCTTGGAAGACCCTTGCACCTTCTGAAAGTTCTGATTAAAGGAAGACCACCTCCAGGGCATTTTCTGAAGCCTGTTAGCTCTGACTAAGGTTGATTAATTTTATAAGAACCAATCTCACTAATATTATTGAGAGAAGTTCAAAATTTTGAGTAGTAACTGAAGGAAGACCACAGTTACTTCTCAAGACAAATCTGTTCACTGTGAACAATTTTCTGAAGACATTAAGTACTTGAAGTTTATATTGACTTAGAAACTTTGTCTTCTAAGTGCAAATATGATTTTTAAGTCATTTAAGAAGTTCTGATTCTTGCCCTCATGAACTCACAAGTAATTTCAACTTTGGTTTGAGGTTTTGTGGTGTGTTTAGAGGTTTTAGGTTTGCCTTTTGCCTTTTGCCTTTAGGCTCATTCAAGCCCACAGTGTTGAGATCTACTTCACCAGCATCAAAATAAATGTGTTACACAGTCACAGAAATGGCAAGTTGAAGTGATTCCACAGCTTATCCTACTGTACATGAAGGTGGTTTTGGAATCATTGTTATTCTGTAATGATATAATAGTTGATTTGGGGACATGCAACTAGGGACAAGCACAGTCTGTTCCATCAACAAACCATGAAAAAACCATGGTCCTAGCCAAATATGGTTTGGTATGGTTCCAAACCATGGTAACCAGACCTGCCAAGCCTATTCTCATCAATCAGGGACCACCTCTGAGAACCAAGGGTTTGTCCAGAGTTACAGATTTGTTCTCTTCATTGTGAATCCAATTCTGGACCGATTTTCTTGAAACCAGGTGTGTTAGAGAGAGAATAATCAGGAGAAAAGGTTGAAATATAGTATAGCATATTGAGACAACTGTACGTACTACAAATTTACAAATTTAAATTGGAACTACTTCTCTTTCTCCCTGTTATGTGAAGTGACCATGATCTCCAATAATCTGAGCAACATGCAAAAGACCAGGGTAAAAGGGTGCTTGAGCCCAAGAACCAACTGCTATTCATGCCTGGAAGGTCAGAGAGCTCATATTGTACTGCATAAAGTTGACTTGACACTGACCAGCTGAGAAGGCACACTCTGCATCAACAGATGATGCTATTATGATGATTAGATAAAGTAACAGCCAGGAAATTAGAAATACCTGGTGCAGAAACATAATCCAGGGCCATCTGTGCAACAGAGGGGCAGGAAAGAAGATACATCTCCCAATATTTAAGTTAGCTTACTGCTGCAGTATATCATATCCTGTTTTCAATGCTCAGTTGAACCTCTGGGCCTTGCTACAACCTCCAGGAACCTACATGTCAACCACCAGGAGACTTTGGCAATACTTTGGCACATTATTGGAGCCTTTTGTCATACTCCATTTGTATGCTCCATTATCTTCATTCATGTCTCCATTATTATTTCCTCATGTCAAATTCACCTCATGGTCTCATTCCTTGTGATACATCCTTATGACCCATTCCATTCCATTATCTTGCTTAGCTTATTGTTCTTGCTACATTCTCTTGGAGGTCTCCACATGTACTTGCATCACAAGAGCACCTCTGAGCCTTGCTACTCTTAACATTTCCTATTAGCACTTAGTGCTAAGACTCAATAATTAGTACTTAAGTTGAAGTACTCTCAGTAGTGTACTTCAGTTTGTAAATTACTTATACAATTCCCTCTACTCCTTATTCACCCTTTGCTCTCAGTTTGCCTCCAACATCACAATGAAGGAACCTCCTGAGTTGAAACTTCATCATTTTATTGTTCACTAATAACTTTGTCTAAATTCAGGAAGTAGGATTGTGGAAGCTGCAGCTTCTTATAAGCTGAAGCCAAGTCCTGGTTCCTGCAGGATTATGTCCCTGCACCTCTGATTCATTCAGGTGCCCTCTGAGTTATGCCTCAGTACTTTGTTCTTGTTCCATCCTCAGGACTTGCAAATCACATGACCTCTGGGACACCTCTGGATCAGTTTGTGACATATTTACAAACTCACTCTCCTAATCCTACATTCCTTGCTATGTCTTTTCCACAGGGTGAAAGACCCAACATCTTAAACACTCCATCTCAAACATCAACACACAGCAAATGTCATAAACCTGGTAGTCAACAGTCTGGAAGCTTTCTTGAAAGCCCTCAGACCATTTCTACAGTTATTTGTCATAATCTTAACATCACCAATCTGAATCCTGAGGACCCCACCTTGTCCTTTATCACTTTGGTTGCTAGTCAATTCACTCCCACCCCTCCTGCCAAAACTTCAGGCATCTCTTCAGTCCCTCTTTTGATGACAAAGGGGATCCAGAGTCGGAAGCTGAACAGGTAACTACAGGACTGAACTGCAACTATAGTGTTTGGACTGATCTACTCCCACTTGCCAAGTTTGCATACAATAACACTCTGATCACTACAACCAGCATTTCACCTTTCTACAACAACAAGGGTTACCACCCTAACATTTCCATCCATCCAGAATATGACATCACAAGTGCTCACACTCAAGAATTTGCAGTCAATCTTCATAAGCTTCACCAAGAACTTGTGCTACTATCTCAGAAGCTCAGCAATGCTATCAGATACCTGCTGACAAGCAATGCACCCCAGTGCCAAGTTTTGAAGTAGGCCAGAAGGTTTTTCTCCAAGCAGAACACATCAGGACTACCTGTCCAACTTGCAAGTTCTTGGAGAAATATCTCAGTCCCTTTGAAATCATTGCATGTGCTGGTATGCATTCTTGGACTTTACACTTACCATCCTCTTTGTGGGCAATCCACCCAGTCTTTCACATCTTGCAGCTAGAACCAGCCTCCAAAAATACAATTCCTCATTGCATACAGCCTCCTCCTCCTCCAGTTGTGATTGACAGCAACATTGAGTATAAGGTTTCTGAGATCTTAGACTTGCACATCAGCTGCTGATACAAGTGCCTCTTAAAGTATCTTGTTTGTTGGGCAGGTTATGAAGGCACCAATTAAGAAACAGAATGGCTCTCAGCTAATGACCTGGAGAACACTCCAGAGGTCATCACTGACTTCCATGCCAGGTATCCAAATAAGACTGGACTGCTTGCAGCTCTCACTACTTAGTCCTCTGGGACTCTTTGCAACTGTTATATTTTGCTACATTTCATTTCACTTATTATTCTTTCTTACTTAATTTCATATTTTAGACTTTCTTTGGTATTCAAACACCTCCAATCTGCTTATATACTATAGAGAACAAGAAAACAAAATTATATTTACAAGTCCCTTGGCAGCTACTCAGCTGCCTCTGGACCCTCCATCTCTTCATCCTTGCTGCTCTCACTCTCTGATTCCTCCTGCTCCCAACCACCCTTGCCTGCACTCCCACTTATACTAAGCAGGGCATTGACCATATGGTCAACACCCTCACAACTCTCTTTCATTGTCCACAGCTGCAGCTCCGCCATTACCCCCATACCCTTGAAAATAATTGCTGTGTCTTCTGCAATCTTCTTCATTGCAGTGGCAAGCTCCTTCTGCATAGTTGGTAATACCTGCATCTGTTCTCTGAGGGACCTCAGTAGATGTTTGTTCTCCAACCAGAACATTGAGGTGTTGTCTATCTCCACCAACTCATGTTTGTCAGAGTGTGCCTGCTGTTAATCACAGGGTGTCAATTTTGAGTTGCACTTAGAAAATGTTAGCACTCACCTTTTTGGACCTCAAAGGTCAAGCAATGGGTTACTGCTTAACCCCACACTGCACACTCCCATACTGAAAATGGTAGCATGCATCTTGCAGGGTACCCCTCCAACACTCCAACTGATACCTGCAACACAGTTTGCAGGCTTACTCACCCTTTCGGAGGACATACTTCTGCACCAGCTTGCTGCCAGAGCTGGCATGGCAGCTCCACCATACCCCTTCCTCCGGCAGCACCCCACTGGGGAGGTAGATGGAATTCAGCTCTGGGTCGGTCCAGTTGTTGAGGAGCCTGAGGTTGAAGTCCTCCTCCTCAGCCTCTGAGTCAACAGTAGCAGCCAATTTTATTCCCTAAATAAAATTTTCACCAAGTCAGTTAGGTTCAAATTTCAAATTCACCACTTACCTTCTGAGGTTGCTTTGCAACCTCCTTCCCCTTACCTTTGTCACCCCTGGCATTGTCAGCCTAGGAAGAACTTCACATTTGAAAAATTAATACTTCCAAGAAGCCACTTACCTTGTGCTTCAGAGGTACTGGTGTTCCCTTGGTTGTTTGTGCCTCTGCCGCTGGCACAGGTGTCTGCAACTCCTGAGTTGCCTCCTCTTGCTGCTGTTTGACCTCCCATGCCACCTGCTCCTGCTCTGCTTTTTTCTTTGCCTTGGCCACCCATTCTTCTTCAACCCTCTGGTCCTCCTCCTCACACCTCCAACACTCCTCTTCCTCCCTCACAATCTTGGCCTTCTGTTTGGCAGCCCTGCACCTCAATTCTTCCATCTTTGCCAGTCACCTCTGTTCTTCCTCCACATCACAAATTTGCTGCATGCACTGCTGCTCTTCTTCTGCCAGGCACTCCTTTTTGTCGCACTGGGCCTTCACCTTTGTTGCATCCTTGAACTCCTTTTTGTATGTGGCCAGTTTGATCTCTTCCTGCATAAGGCCAGAAGTGTTGAGAAGGTCATTGGAGGTGACAGGGGTGGTGGATGCAGACATTTTCTAGTTGTGGGATTAGTGGTTGGTTTGCTGGGATTGTTGGTGGTGGTGCTGAACTTGAAGAATTTTAAACTTTGATGTGACTTGTTGCACTGCAGATGCTTCCAAAACAAACATATCACAATACAGCATAACAAAAGCCTTGGGGCTCAGCCTTAAGGGGAGGATACTGTCATATCCTGTTCATGATGCTCAGTTGAACCTCAGGCCTTGCTACAACCTCCAGGAACCTATGTGTTGGCCAACAGGAGACTTTGGCAATACTTTGGCACATTATTGGAACCTTTCAACATACTCCATTCATATGCTCCATTATCTTCATTCTTATCTTTCTTAGTCTCCATTATTATTTCCTCATATATAATTCACCTCATGGCCTCATTCCTTATGATACATTCTTATGACCCATTCCATTCCATTATCTTGCTTAGCTTATTGTTCTTGCTACATTCTC
>JASFDE010000560.1:0-10576 GCA_036937135.1 Nidula niveotomentosa
ACGGGAGTTCGATATGGTTTTTCCTAAGACCAAGAGTCAAACAAAATACAAAAAATCAAAGTAATATCGCTGACCTTCAGTTTTGACACCGAAATTTCAAAACAAGGCACCCAGTGCTTCAGGAAGAAGCTCTGAGGAGCAACGCAAAGGCTAGTGATTGTAAGAGGAAATGCCACCTGCCAATAACGGGGCTTTGCCATCATCTCCCGCGCTTTAGGATAAATTATCTCAATAGCCTTCGCCCACTGAGGGTTATTGGTTTCAGCTTGAGCCGTCTACATAAAAAGCTTAACACAACATCCAAAAAAGTTCAAGATACAGTACTCACTTTCCCAATAGGATGTAATACCTGAATCAATGTCTCCGCAAACGCGATCTTCAGCCGCAAGCCATGCGCGTTAACGTATGACTTGGACAAAGACTCCAGAAATTCGGCACCTTCCTCGAAAGCTTCCGGTGGCCACACCTATTCGCCTGTCAGCGTTAATCGGTGGGATAGCAAGTAACTGCATACCTTGATTTGAACATGCTTCAATCCCTTGAGCAGGTTCTCGTATTTCATGTCAAGATCTTTAGGAACCTGGCCAAGCGCAACAGGGCCTAGTTCACCTAAGAATCGATCTGTGACACTGATAAACCTACACAAGAATGAATTCAAGTGAACAATGGTTCTGTAGTTTGACCAGAGTGGTATTTGACCTACCTAACGTTGGCAAGATGACCAAGCAAAATAGCGTAGAGCTCCGCATTCGTTCGATGGTTCGTAGATTGTGACAGTAATTTGAGATCCGGCTTTCTGAATTGCTCGAATGTGGTCTCCTCCAAGTTATACCCCATCGCATCTCCTAGCGCGTCTTTTGACAGTGACTGCAGGACAGCAATGAGAGAGCGGCACATGATGTAGATAGAAGCAAGAGATTTGCGTTCGTTGAGAAGGCCCGGGATGTCTGTCGGTCTTACAGCACGGCTGGGGCCAGGAGATTGGGAAGTGTGCAACCTGATAATATCCGACCCAACATTGTCGATCTGCGTCCTTCTCCAACGCATAATAGAGTCAATGACCGGCTTCGGATGCTTCTGAGCTATCTTGCCAAGCGACTGAAGTATTTCATCAAACTTAGAGTCGACTTCTGGTCCCATAAAAGTAGGCAATAAAGGATCCTGATCCTATAGAAGGCGTTAGTGTTGGAAACCCATACGCAAAAACACGAGCGACGAACCACTGGTTGTCGCAGAAAAGTGTCAATTTTCGCTTCAGCAGACGTAGCAAAGCGCATAAATATTGCATGGAGTGCAAAATCTGAAGGGGTCTTCGGGTCCATAATGACCTTATCTTCTTCAAAGTCCACTTGAGGAGTCTCACTCCGTTGGAGGTGTCCAAAAACAGTAGGCACGCGTGGAACAGGAGGAGGGGTCGACGGATAAGCATGACCATGGTCACTTCCGCCGTCGGAAGCATGAAAAATGGAACCGGACTGCGAGTGTTGGGACCTGCCAATGGCATGGCCCTTCGACTTGGGACGTGAGAACGTTGCACCGCTGGAGCCTGGAGTTGGCGGCCTAGGATAAGGAGAGTTGGCTCCGTTGGTAAAGGAGCCGTTGGCAGTCCGGCTACTCATGGGAGGGGCATGGCTGAGGGAAGAGGTGGAGCGGTTGAAAGGGTTCTTCAACACAGGATAAGCCTGGTCAAGTTGAGGTACGGGTGGCGGGTCATTATTGCTCTTGCCACTTTTGAAAGCATTTCGAATCGAAGCAAATGAAGGCTTCTTGGTGAATCCGGTGTTGACAACAGTGACAGACGACTGTGAAGAGTGCGCATATGGTGTGCCGGGCTTGCTTGTGTATCGTGTTGTCGCGGAGCCTGTAGAGTCTACCGAGGTGGAGGAGTCGCCACGAGTATGCGAGAAGTAGCTCCGTTCCCCAGTAGCAAGAGGAGTCGCAATACTCGGTGAATCGAGTCCCGAACTAAATCCTCCGCCAAATCCTCCTCCAAATGCCCCGGCACTGCTAAATCCTCCCGCACTGCTAAATCCTCCTCCGCTTCCAAAACCAAAACCAGAGCGTCCAAACGGCGTAGGTGCAGATCTCACGTCATCATCATCAAAATCTAGGGAATGTCAAGACATGGTCAAGCCAAAACAATAATAGCTCGCACCTGGGATGGTAATTTGTATCCCGTCACTCATCCTACCCTATTGAGAGCAACAACAGCGTGAATGGCCAGCCAGAGAAATATATTTTCCGCAGTGAACTTGAACGAATGAATGAAAAGATAAGACGTTCAGAGACGTCGTAGCTGGAAGGAAGACGAAGTGCAGCGTCGGTAGACAAGTGCTAACACTTTGAACTCCGTACAACCGGTTGCAAAGCACTGGCGAAGTCACGGGGTCACGGGGTCACTTTGTTTGGATCTGGGGCTATCGCCCTTGTGAGCGTGCGAACTTTGAGCAGGACGCGCGTCGCGTTGAGCAATTGCACTTTACGCTAACATACCTCCGACCACTCCACTCATGTCAAAACCCACTGAATTCACAATCCCGGTTCACTCGGACGATCCCAAGCGCAAGGATGCAGACAAGCCAGAAAGCGATAAGCCCAACTTCGAGGGGTCGTCAAAACTGCTTGGAAAGGATGACGAGCAAGGCGAAGAACTGGTGCGTACCATAGCTCCGTTGATTGTTTCGAATGTTGCTGACTTTCGCGCAGTCCGAAGAGGACCAGCAGCTTAAGGTAGAACTTGAGATGCTCGTCGAGCGGCTGAAGGTGCGTGGCGCTACTCAAAATACACTTGAAAAGTCTGACGCAATCCCCCAGGAATCAAATACCGAGCTCTATCGGCCTGCTCTCGAAACTCTCCGTACATTAATCAGAACATCTACATCTTCAATGACATCTGTTCCCAAACCTCTCAAGTTCCTGCGACCACACTACCCCGACCTCCAAGCTCTGTACGAGACGTGGCCACCGTCAGAAGACAAGGTTAGTTTAGCCGCCTGTTGGAATACACCATTCTCATTTTATCGATGTTTAGAGTCTTTTTGCAGACATTCTTTCTGTCCTCGCGATGACTTACTCCGACACGCAACCACGAGGAACCCTCCGTTACCGCCTCCTTTCAGCCTCCCTCAGGCCATCGGATTCACCTCTTGCGGACCCTGGCACATGGGGCCACGAGTACGTTCGCCATCTTGCAGCTGAACTCGGTGAAGAATACACTGCACGTGAGGAGGGTGGCGAAGTTGAGGAAGGCAAAGCCGGAGAGTCTGTTCTTAAACTTCCGGGGACAATCGATAACCTGCGCCTGCTCGCGAAGCAATGCGCAACCTTTTTACTCGGACACAATGCCGAACCAGATGCGGTAGATTTGTTGGAAGAAATGGAGATTGTCGGCGAGATCACGGAACTGGTGGACGAAAATACGTATAGTCGCGTGTGCCAGTATATGATTCGGTGCGGCGTTCGTTCCTGTTGTGCAGGCAAACCCTAACCTGTCTGTAGATGCGTTGGCCTTCTCCCCCCTCCAGATGACATTTCCTTCCTCCGTACAGCCCATTCTATCTACGTGCAGCACCACAAATTCCCAGAAGCTCTCGGCATCGCAATCCGCCTAGGTGATCCTGATCTTGTTCGGGAAGACTTCAACGCGCCCGGAAACCCGTTCGTATGATCTTTCGTGCCGTATTCATTTTGTTTGACGAGCTTTCAGATTAATGAAACGACAGCTCGCTTTCCTGCTTGCACGCGCTCAAGTTCCTTTAGAATGGCTTCATCCTCCCACGTCAGAAGAAGGTGACGCGGAAGCAGATGTTGACTTCTCTGAAGAGCTACCGGAAGATCTTCTCGAGTGCCTCAGCAACACTCGCCTCAGCTCGCATTTCCGTGAGTTTGGAAAGGAGCTCGGCGTTGCGGACGCCAAGAGCTTGGAGGATGTTTATAAGTCGCACCTGGAGAATACAAGTGCGTTTTGGCTACATTATTTCCTTTTATTCCGTAGTCCTTAATTATCACAGGACCTGGTACAATGGCGAACGTGGACTCTGCTCGAGGAAACTTGGCCGGAACCTTCGTCAATGCATTTGTTAATGCCGGTTTTGGTAACGACAAGCTGATGGTGGGAGCTGAGGAGGGTAATAGTTGGATATACAAGAACAAGGACCACGGCAGGTTGCATTCTCTAATTTTGTGGCCAATCTCTTAACATGATTTTAGGCATGATGAGCGCTGCCGCCTCTCTCGGGCTTTCATTGCTGTGGGACACCGACTTTGGTCTGACTCATGTCGACAAATACACCTACTCCGCTGAAGAACACATCAAGGTCAGCTTGCATTTTATTCACACTTTCAAAGCCATTAACCGTTCTCGTATACTCAGGCTGGTGCTCTTCTTGCAACTGGGATCCTTAACACTGGCGTGCGAACAGAAGCTGACGCCGCCCTCGCACTGCTTGGCGAGTACACGGAAAACAAGTCGGTGCCTCTCAAGACCAGTGCTATCATGGGTCTTGGTCTAGCATATGTTGGGTCACATCGTGAAGATCTGTTACCCTTCCTCCTACCCCACATCGCAGATGACTCCGTGTCGATGGAGATCGCCAGTCTGTCTGCATTGGCGCTCGGATTCATCTTTGTTGGTAGCGAGAATGGCGAAGTCACAGGCACAATTCTCCAAACGTTCATGGAGAAATTTGATCGTGGGGACAAGTCATTAGATGAGAAGTGGGCCAGGTTCATGGCACTTGGGCTAGGTTTACTGTACCTCGGTAAGATACTTCAACTATTGCAGCTTCACCGTTTGCTAATCACACGTTATAGGCCTCCAAGACGCATCGGATGCTACCATCGAGACTCTCAAAGCTATTGACCACCCAATATCCAAGACAGCACAGATCATTGTTGAGGCCTGCTCATTTGCCGGTACCGGCAATGTCCTGAAGGTGCAGACAATGCTTCACCACTGCGACGAGCATATCGACACATCAAAGAAGGAAGAGAAAAAGAGCGAGAACAAAGAGGAGGGGAAGCCCGAGCCAAAAGACGATACATTCCAAGCGTTTGCCGTCATTGGCATTGCTCTTATTGCGATGGGTGAGGATATTGGTGCTGAGATGTCCCTGCGACAGTTCAACCATCTCGTGAGTATTATTTATTTGTTGAAAAAAACTTTTTTCCCTTATCATACTTTTATAGATGCAATACGGTGAACCTACCATCCGAAAATCCGTGCCTCTTGCCATCGGCCTTGTGAGCGCTTCGAATCCCCAGCTCCCTATCCTCGACACCCTTTCCAAGTACAGCCATGACAACGACCTCCAAGTCGCTCTAAATGCCATCTTCGCCATGGGTCTTGTTGGTGCTGGCACTAATAACGCTCGTCTTGCGCAAATGCTCAGACAACTGGCTGGGTATTACCAGAAGGAGGCGGACTGTCTCTTCATGGTGCGGATAGCGCAAGGTCTAGTTCATATGGGCAAGGGCACTATCGGTCTCAATCCATTCTTCGCTGACCGGAGTATCATGAGTCGCACGGCTGTTGCTGGCCTGTTGGCCACTCTGACAGTATTCACAGATGCTAAATCATGTAAGCCTTCATTCTGCTACATCATTTTTCTATGCTGACATCTTGTCTAGTTGTTCTTGACAAGTACCACTGGATGCTCTATTTTCTGGTGACAGCCATGTATCCGCGCTTTTTGATCACTCTCGATGAGGAACTCAACAACGCGCCCGTCACGGTACGCGTAGGCCAGGTAAGCGTTCAAAATCTTTTGCGTCTATGAAGAGACTAAACATCCCTGTAGGCTATCGATGTTGTTGGTCAAGCTGGCAAGCCAAGGACGATCTCAGGATTCCAAACACACCAAACACCAGTGCGTCTTGGGACCACAGAGCGCGCGGAGCTTGCAACAGAGGAATTCATTCCCTTTGCGCATGCTTTGGAGGGCTTTGTCATCCTGCAGAAGAACCCCGGCTGGGAGAAGGAGGACAAAATGGAGATTTAGATGGGGTCTTACCTAGAAGCGTAGCCATGTTTATAAATTCTTCTCTATAATGCTAACAAATCTTACTGTTAAAAAGAGACGCCTGGCCTGATCTGCAAGTTAGCGTTTACTACAGCACTGGACTTCCAACCGAAAAATTGAGCTTCAAATCCTTGGGTCACTTGAACGGATTCTAAATTTATACAATATACTTAGATGACTCCCTTGATGCATGCATTACATGGTATAATCAATAATAATATATACAAGCTTCTTTTCGTCCTACAAATGTACTGCTAATAGCATGCCACAACCTCTGCAATCTTGACCACTACTCGGCGCCATCGAGAGCCATGGGTTTGTCACCCCCTTGTTCAATCACCCCCAACGTGCCCGTCGTTGGTAAAAACAAATGATCCGCCATTCATAGATCATATGCAGGAAGAATCAGCTCACCGTCCGTTGCATCAAGCGGCCGCATTATATCTCGCCTATTGACATGCATCGGGTACTGTACCTTACCTGCCTTCCTTCCCCAATCAAAATCAAGGAGCATAAAATCCGTGCTCGTCTCAAAGGTGTTCTTCACAAATAAATTGTATCGCGTATGTCACTATGGACATAGCCTGCTGGATGGGGGTCATCGAGAAGATCTTCAATCGCGGCCCGGAGGGGCTGTGAATCTGTAATCGTATGCAAGTGTGTGCAGCAGCTGGTATGACGATTCCACTGCCGAGGGAGTCAAACTGACATTAATCACACTCATGACAACCATGATTCACTTTCCCGGCAAAGATTCGTATGCGAGCATGTCAGGAGCACGTCCCTTCTGCGTACGCAGTCGGTGTACTTCGGGCGAACAACATTGGGAGAATTTAAGGCAGATTGCCTTACCTTCGCCCCTTTGGGCGAAGATGAGGTGCTCCCGCAGAGGCTGCTCAGTGTGGTAGGAGTAGTCGTGGGTCGTATTTGATGCATCAACCACTGACAGCGATAAGGACATTCTGGATTAAAGGGAGCGAGCTAGGTTCCATTATCATGGGCTCGCAAAGTAGAAGTGCGTAATATCGGCGAGCTTCGAAGCACCGAAAGTTCGAGTAGTCATGGAGTGCATGGTGGTATCCGTTTGTATATGAGAACAGGAGAATTACAGGGCCCAGGATATCGGACTGTGCTGTCCCCCAAGAACACAGAGCCTGTAAAATCAACACAAGCTCTTGATGTAGATTATACGTGTAAATGAGTCATAATGATAGAGTGCAAGTTGGAATGCTCACCGAAGAGAAGCACGGAAGGACTGGTCGGCGCTTCGTCACAGATGGAAACTCTTTGAGAAAGTATCCGTAATTGCAAACAGCTTATACGAAAGGCTCCGAGCCTCCAGCCCCGATTTTATTTTCAGCTCGGACTATGGCAAACACGAAGTCGTCCACTTGTAAGTGTCCGTCCGTGGCGAGTTCGCTAAATCCTATAAAGCCGGGATGAACAGAGATCCCATGGTGCACCAATATTCTGCAAAATTCGTGCGCGCACATCAGCTCGCTTGGGAAAGGGAGACATGGACTGAGAAAGTTTCAAGGCAAGCCGGTTATCGTTGGCGGTGGGGACATGATTGTCGCAGCCATCGAGAAACCATCCAAAAATCAGACGAAGTGTTGTGGAACGGGATGTACTGCATCACTAGGCTGCCTGCATTGAAACAGCTTCGCTATTTTTTGAATTAGGAAGGCGAAACTACATTCTGAGCAAGCAGAAGCCACGTACCAACTTTTTCGAAAACTGCAAATAGCCTGGATCACGTTCGCCCTCTACGGGCCGTATTCTGAAAGAGGGATGTCGGGCTCCATTAGAGTAGCCACCATGGACAGATCTGGTAAGCTGGAAGAGCAGAGACGCTCCGTTGTGGTGGCATCGTCAAGGTTCAGGCAGGAAGAGTTAGTTTTGATGCGTCACGTCGATGGGGCGCGTACGTGCGTTCATACCTTCCACAGGTCGGAGCTGAAGCTGAGCGCTGAGCGCTGAGGCCTAATGGTTGATAACTGTGACCAAGATATGACTCAGCGATCCCGACTCGACTCCCGACTTTGTAGTCAATGGCCGCGCTTGGATTTCGACCAGTTACTGATCAGTGATGCGCAGGCGGTGATTCGATCGCGCCCATTCGTACTAAGAACAAAACCGCCTCCACAGTCAAGGTGACTCTAACGTCCACAGTAAAGGTGACTCCAACGTCCACAGTCAAGGTAACTCCAACGTCCACAGTCAAGGTGACTCCAACGTCGACCCCTCATTAAGTTAATCTCTTTACTTGTTCTGCACTACTTCTCCGCTATGGCACCCGCATTCTCTTCTGAGGACTCAGAGCTCATCTCAGAGCTAAATGCTCTCTCCAATAAGGGGGGGAAGCTCGTCAAATCGTCGGTCTACTCTGCTCCGGGCGCGCCACAGATTAATGTACGCAGCTGGAAGATGAATGAGTTCAAATATTATGACATACCATCACCGTTCCCTACACTAGCTAGAGGCTTATTCACTGTACAACTCTCTGCAGAAGAATCCAGTGAAGATGTGCAGTACAGGATTGTTGCTCGAGGGTATGACAAGTTCTTCAACATCGGGGAGGTGCCTTGGACAAATGTGCGTTGATTTTATCCTCTACTGTCCACTGAGCACTCCCGTCTAACTAACGTGTAAATTGCAGTGGCCATCATTGGAGGCACATACGGCCGCGCCATACATTCTTTCCCTCAAATCAAATGGATGTATCATATTCATCGCCGCAATCACCCCCGAGAAACTCCTGGTTACCTCAAAGCACTCACTTGGTCCAGTTGAAAATGTTCCCATGAGCCACGCACAAGCAGGGGAGATGTGGATTCGACGATATCTGGAGAGGAAAAACAGGAAAGAAGAAGACCTAGCGAAAACTCTTTGGGATAATAACTGGACTGCTGTAGCAGAGGTATGCAGACTAGTTAAATTTTCAACCGATTCTAAAATACTCAGCGGACCTGGATCATAGCTTTGCGATGATTCTTTTGAAGAACACGTCCTTGCCTATCCACCAGAAAAAACAGGACTGCATCTTCATGGTCTCAACATGTCTTCTAAGGCCTTCCAAACCCTCCCACATGACATAGTCGACGCCTTCGCTGACGAATGGGGTTTCATCAAGACACGCACGCATACTGTAAACAGCATCGCAGAAGTGCGCGCGTTTACAGACGCCGTCGCCGAGGCAGGTGAGTGGGAAGGCGAGTCTGTTGAAGGCTTTGTCGTCCGCACGCATGTCACGGAACCTCCCACCGAAGAGCTCAAGAAATCCGTAAAAGACGTGAACCTCAGCCCGTACGCGCCTGGATCTTCTTTCTTCTTCAAGATCAAATTCGACGAGCCTTACATGATGTACCGCGATTGGCGAGAAGTGACGAAAATGCTTCTCAAAGGACCGTTGAAGGCATCCTCTCTTCCAAAGAACAAGATGAAGCGTCCTGAGACAAGGTTATATGTCAACTGGGTGATCAGGGAGATCGAGCACAACCCGGACGCGTTTAAGGAATACACGAAGGGGAAAGGAATCATCAATACTCGTGAAAGGTTTCTGGAATGGATGGAGAGCAAGGATGGGAAGGCAGAATGGGAAGATATAAAGGAGGAAGTTGAAGAAAAGGAGGAACGTGGTACTGATAAATGGGAAAAGACAATTATCGTTCCGGTCGCCATCCCGGGCTGCGGTAAGACTGCATCTACAACAAATCAGAAGCGGCAGTACTAATAATTTGAACAGGAAAGACCGCCGTGTCTGTCGCATTGAGGGAGATTTTCGGCTTTGGACACACGCAAAGTGATGATGTACACGTGAAAAAGTCAGCGCCTGTATTTATCAAGAATGTTCAAGCACTCGTCCATAAGCATGATGTTGTCATTGCAGACAAGTACGCCCCTCCAGTGCCTTGCTGCCCTGCGCATTGACCTAAATTTTAACAAAGGAACAACCATCTACGACAGCACCGACAAGCCCTTAAAGACGCCGCTTACAAATTTAAACCTCTTGCCCGTCTTCTCGCACTTAACTGGGTTCTGGACAAGCCTCCTGCCGCTATCCATCGCATTTGCGGGGACCGTGTCCTCTCCCGCGGAGAAAACCACCAGAGTCTACGCGCGGACCCGCAAGCCAAGTCTCATGAGGATGTAATCTGGATGTTCATCCAAACCAGAGAGGAGCTCGCGGACGCAGAAGTAGACGAGTCGATTGAAATGCAGCTGGAGGAAGGGCTGGAGGAAGCGGTAAGAAGGTCCGTGGACGGGTGCGTGAGGATTCTGGGACTCGAAAAGCCGTCAGAAGAGAAGATCAAGAAGGCTCTGGAGGTCGCAACTTCGTATGAACCAACCACGAAGAAGCTAGACGATACGAAGGCGAAGAAGGCGCAGTCTGTGAGATACTATGCTCTTCTTCCGGAGGTGGATCTCGTCGACGTGCTGGACGCGAGGGTGGAGAAGGAAGATGAAGGCCTGAAGTGTTTATGGACGGAATTGAAGAAGAATAAGCGAGTCACAAACAGGCCGCATATGACGCTCGTACATTCCAAGTCATTACC
>JASFDE010000561.1:0-10473 GCA_036937135.1 Nidula niveotomentosa
TTTCGGTCAATAAGCAAAATTAGAACAGTTATAATACACTAATTCTCACAAAAAGGGAAGATATTTCACTCAATCTGTTCTCCCACTGAAACCACGTACCTACCACTCAATTGGATGCAAATGTATTGAGTATGCACGGCTATGCATGCACCTTATAGAAAATTTCACACACTTGCACGCACCAACTTTGCACTTGCACACACTTGCACACACTTGCATGCACTTGCACACACTGCATGCATGTGGCACGGCAAAAAACCTGTGCCTGTTATTAAGACTCCACCCAAAAATGGCTAGTTTAGTCACCCATCAAAATCATTGCTTGATCCCTCCAATTCTCCATTGTCTGGAAGCCTCTCTTTGCCTTTTCAATGCAACCCTGACAGTGTGCATGAGCATGAGATCCGTTCTGCTTTATACCAGCCAGGAAGTGAGTCCAGATGGGGCCTTTTGTAGGAGGCATTATCATTGTTGTTGGGTTCGAGGAGACTTGGGAGCAACCAGTTGCTGGTCAGTAGGAATTTCAAATTTGCATTCATAGTAGATATATTGCCTGCACTATGGCTTCCTACTCATATCATCCTTGTTGCATGCAGTCACCATTGGTGGCACAGGATGAGTCATATGTCTTACATCATTCATCCTTAAGGCTTAATTAAGGCTTATCATCGATCATAGCTGATATTAAGTCTTAGTCTTAGAATGTATTTAAGCCTTAAATATTATTAACCTTTAAGTCTTAGGTACAACACTGGAGATGTGTAATGCAAGTAGTCTTCTTTAATGTGTTACCTGTGACATAGAGCTCTGGGCATCACACTGCCTCAATTAAGCTTTCCTCAAAATTCAGAAGAACTCAACTTCACTTATGGAATATTGTGCAGACTAGTCAAATGAATAAGCTCTCTGTCTATAATTTGTTCCATTCCACCCCTGAGTTTGAGCCATTGCATCAGTGGTATCTTGGGGACCAGTTATCGCATCAGTAAACCCCATAGACTGTTGGAATATCAGTTAGTACAAATGATTACATTCCCACCTATGCCTTTTATATTTAATACTACGCATCTCATTTCATTACTCAGCCACCATTATGCAGACTTTTATGGTTAGTTGTTTTATATATCACTGCCTCAATAGCATTATTATGTAGTTTTTGGCTTGAGAATTTATCTACCTATGTACTTAAGGATACTAGTTTTGTATTGTATACACTATACATTTACCTCCAAATTATTGTGGTTTTCTCATATTTCTGGTGCTTGCTATTGTCCTTTCAACATAGGAAATATGGGAAAACCACAATAATTTGGAGGTGAATGCATAGTGTATACAATACAAAACTAGTGTCCTTAAGTACATAGGTAGATAAATTCTCAAGCCAAAGACTACATAATAATGCTATTGAGGCAGTGATATATAAAACAACTAAACATAAAGTCTGCATAATGGTGGCTGAGTAATGAGGTGAGATGCATAGTACTAAATATAAAAGGCATAGGTGAGAAGGTAATCATTTGTACTAACTGATATTCCAACAGCCTATAGCAAATACACCATGCCTATATTAAACCATAGCAAACACCCTAATCCCAATAGCATAGCCATAGCATCCTAGCACTGAACAGCATTGTCATACTGCTCTCTAGAGCCCTCTATCTCAGGGTATTCTTAGCAACTCACCTAGTGGCCACTTTCATCAAAGCTCTTTGATTGCTCAAGTTACCCTGGCCAGCCTTAACATTCCATATCATTGTAGGGCTCAGCACCATAATATTTATGGGGTACAGTCATAAAGAATACAGGCAGTATATTTTATGAGAGGCCTATACCAGTAACAGTATAAGTACATCTCAGGACCATGTACAATATGGGATGAGGAGGACTATGGCCATATACATGGTTATGAAATATACAGGGAATGTGTAGACAAAATTGAATGTAATAGAACAGATATATGACCTCAGTTATCCCCAAGAATGACTGCTGGAAATATGAATCATTCCAAAATATGTCAATGATCCTGGTAAATTTAAAACTTCAAGACTGAATCAGCAGCATTCAGGGAATGAAAGAAAGGCTTGAGAAAAGCCAAATTGAAGATGGTTTCTTGCTCTGTGAGCTGAAAATGGTTTTATTTTCCCCCTGCTACTGTCATTGTGGTCTCCAAAATCTAGAAAGTAATTTTTTTTGCATTGACACCACCAGGGTAGATGAACTGCAGCCAACTGTGAAATACATAAAACAAGATCTAGAGGAACTAATTAGAAATAGCTTAAACAGGTGGAAAATCACCGACACAAAGCAAAGAAGACTAAGAGGGGGTAATAAAGTGTGGCATCCAGATCATTGATGCATGTTGACATGTCAAAGTTAGAGTGCAAACCATGTGTCCAGATCCTGATTTGAACTACTGAGATTCAACAAGCTTGAGATGTATTTTAAAGTTGACAGAGAGTTTTCACAAAATTTCAGAGCTGGAGAAGGTATGGGGGATGGATGAGAGATATACTATGTGAGAAGTGACTTTTTCTGCTATATCCTTGCACTTGCACTTGGAAATCCTTTTTTAATATCATAGCAGGTAGTATCATATCCTCTTTAGCTACATGCAAAAATTCAAAAGGAAAGGATGAAAAATGAGAGAGATGAAGATGTATTTCATGCTCATTGTTGAGCATAGGGAGCATGGATTTTAATACTATCAATGACACCCAGTACAGTGCCAAGAACTTGATCCCACTGATGACAGTGGGATTTGTACACAAAATGAACTTGGTATGTAAGCTCAGAACCAGTTTGGTTGCTTTTGGCTCATGTGTTGGTCACATTAAATGCCATGTTGTGAATTTTGCACTGCTAAACAATATGCAAGTCACAGTAGTTCCACCTGTTTCTAGGTAATTTCATGCTGAATTGGCACCTGTATTATAGACATATACCAGATTAAATTTACAGGAATTATGGTGACCATCCATAACAGTAACCATAGAGTAAATTTTGGGACAGAGGCAGGTGCAATAAAGGCATCAAACAGTATTTACAAACCAGTACACTGATCTCTATATACTGGTACAGTGCCAAGCCCTAATATTGTCAATGGCTGAGTTTCCTCAAAAAGCAAGTGATATCAACTTTCCTCTCATCTCCCATCTTCCAAGTCCACCTCCTTCCTCCCAGCTGTGGCATCTTGCCAAATCCTCTGCATTTAATTTGCATATTTCTCCATCACAATGCTCAACAACTGATACCTGGTTCTTTGGAACCTTATGTACCAATTCTGTGGTAATAACTCACTGACTCCATGGAAGGCTCTGCCCATGTGTAGCTTGACTGATTGGAATATAGGATGCAGGTTCATCATGTCTAGCCTATATGCCTACCAGGTAAGGTTTGTCATTTCCCATTAAGTGAATGCACTGTCTAATTTCTTGCTTGTATTGCAAAACTTTACCTTCTGTGAGAAGCACTGTCTTCATTATTTTGGTCTAAGGTATGTTCAACTTGATCTATGTCATTTATTATGATCTCATTAAGTTATTGGCATAGTTTGCATTGCTATTCTTCTTTTACATGCTGGATTTATCACTAGCATTCTACCTTCCATCAAGCTGTTGAAGACCCATAACTACAATAAATTTATTCAACAGACAGTGTTCTAATGATACTCTGCATCTTGAATGCCCAGGTTATATTTGTAAGTCCTACATTGTTCATCCTATTGTATCATTCTAATATTGATGTCTACTGTAGTTTCACAATGAGAATGTGTTATGAAGAGAGCTAGCTAGATTAATGTTGTTATTATACAGTTCTTAATTCTTCCTATATCACTTATGTAGTTGAATGCATGTCTGTTATCATTTCTCACTGTGCAGTACACAAAATAGCACTGAAATTTGGATGAAACAGATTGGTAAAAACCAGTTATCCCAAATGGTTTTTGTGCAGCTCCAAATAGTTATCACTAGGACATCTAACCTATCCTATGGAGTGCCATATCCCACTATAGAGCTGACCACTAAGTCTATGTAGTGGACAGGCAGAACTCCCTAGTGCTGAAAATTAAAAACCATTCACTATGACACTATGGGCCAATGCAGTGTTACCCAGGACTACTCAACATGTCCAGAGTTTGCTGATGTGGAATAATCAAACCCCATAACATCCCAAATGCAATGCACCCCCATCAATTGTGTCTCATTTCCTAGTCTCAATCATAATATTCATGTCTGCATACTATATATCTAGTATCATTCATTCCTATTGTTCATATACTATCCTATTTCAGTGTATATTTCTTATGCTGATTTAAATTTTGACTTAACCTCCTTTGTAGTTCTAGGAATTTGAGCTATACTGCCCAAAGCACAAATTCATATATTCTCATTACTTAATTTACTGTAGTTGATTCATCTCATAACTCCTTATAGTTCACTACAGATACTTTCAGTTAAAAAGGACTTCTCCTAAGACTTCTTAACCTCAGTTATTCAACTCCTAAAGACTGAGATAAGCTTAGATACTTAGTGCTCCTAGATCTCATATCCAGGTTACCATTTAATCAGTCTTTCCATTTCTAAAGACTGAGATCTCAAATCTAGTTTCTTACAGGTTATGGGCCATATTTCCTGCACTTAATAACCAAATTTTAACTTGTCAAATCCTTTGCAAAATATTTCTACCATGTCTACTGGAACATCGCTCTCTAATACCTCACCATTGTCTATTCCTAAGCTCAACTCTTCTAATGTAAACTGGGCTGTGTTCTCCATTCATTTTCAGAATGCTGTTGAGGTGAAAAGCTTCTGTGGTCATTTTAATGGCTCAGAACATTGTGCTGTCTCTATCCTCCATGCCAGGTGGCACAGTTAGTGTTGCACATACTTCTGCTCAATTGTTTGATAATGGGAAGAAGGCTGGGGATAAGAATGAGCATTCTGCAAAATTGTTACCCAGACAAAAAATTCCTGATTCAGCCTTGATATTTTGCAACTATGACTTATGAAGGCTTTATATACTCCAGAAGTCACCTATAAACTCATATCCCTAAGCCATCTTGATAAAACTGGATTCTCAACTTTTTCAGGTGGAAATGTACTATTCATAATCAAGATGGCAAGTGAGTGCGGGAGATTCCTAAAATTTTGAAGAGCCTCTATCATGTTTATCATGAGCAGGACTCTGCAAATGTAGCAGAGGAGTGAATTACCTGGATCAATTCCATTGTAGAATGGGCCATATTGCACCTGATGTCAATTAGAAGCATGTGAGCAAGGGATTCATAACCAGGATTTGTCTTGAGGAGATGGATTCTGGGGATCTTTTCTTTTGTGAATTGTGCATGTATGTAAAGGCAACATGCAAGGCAATTTGCAAGGGGATTGTGCAACAAAGTTTGGCAGTGGGATTTATAGTGACCTGTGGGGTCCTGCACCAGTTAAAACTAAAGGAGGACACTGTTATTATGTTACCTTCACAGATAACATGATGAGGCTTACACACCTTCATCTCTTTCAGACAAAGGATAAGGCCTTTTATGCCTACAAGGAATACAGGGTCTGGTGCAAGGTGCACATGGACTCTAGCATTTAAGTCTTACATTCTGATCAAGGAGGAGAGTATACTGGAAAGAAATTTATGTTACACTTGGAAATCCAGGGTACAAATCAGCAATTCCCAGTGCATGACACTCCACAGGATAATGGTGTCCCAGTAGCACTGTAATTGCACTATTCTTGAATTAGAGATCTTCATAGGTAATCCTGAGGTTTTCCTGTGCAACCCATACCTGTATTCCAGCTAACCTAACCCATGCATGCATGTAGGGGAAGCTGACAGGTAGACAACCCACATGAATTTGGCATACAGGTAGATCAAATAACAGCAACAAAATGATATATTTAAATATACTCTAAATACGATCCCAATCCATGGGAAGTACAGATTCTATGCCAATGGCTGCTGGTAATGATACACTAAGATTAATATCCATGTTCTCAACATATTCAATCAAACTCCAGGCACCAAGGCACATAAATGCACACATTGACTGAATGGAAAGCCAATTGCAAATATGAGAGTAAGATACCGCTTTGATTAAAGACATGTTCAACATGAACAGAAGTAGCTATTGAACAAAGATCTAAGTCAGAATAAGATTGGGATTGAAATTGAAACAATATACCAGGAATTGATAAGTAATTGAGTGCTATATGAGAAAGCTGGGGATAAACATATTTGTTTTTATACCACCATTCAAGGGCAACTGGAATATTTTCTGGATCAGTACTCAAGTATCCATTGAGATCATCTCAAAGTGATGGCTTTTTGGGAACTATTAACAATTGGAGATTGTTGAATATGTTCTTCAACTTCTTTGACAAGGTGTAAATGGACTCCTGTATGATATAAGATTGAAAGAAATCAGCAATAGCTTTTGAAAGAAAAAAAAAAGCACTTAAAGATACCTCTTAGGGCCTCTTAACATTGCCAACATCATGGAACACATACCTTCTATCAAACTCAACCCAGCAAATGTCTTTTGCCACTTTCTCTCACTCATCATTCCAGGTCACATCACAAAAAATTGTGTTGAGGATGGAGAGCTAAAAATGAATAATTAGTATGCTGAATAAATGATAGTAAGAAAATTGCTTACTCATAGCAATCTTATAAATTTCAGAGTGATCAGTTTTGTTGTAGTACCAGTTCAGTGTCTTCTTGCCAATTGCCAAAGCAGCTTGTAAATGAAAGAGGATACTTATCAGTGTTACTCACCTCCATTGCTAAATAGGTGTTGGTGTGGTCTATGGCAGGCATGAAAGTGGCAATGTTAGGTGTTCCACATGAAAAGTATAATGTTGCATCCTTGAAGATCTTTGAGACATTTTCACTAATCTAAAAAAAAATAAGACCACTTACTTACTTGTAGAACATTGGATAGGTCAGTAATGATCTTCCAATCCTCCCCTCTCAGCCCATACATGTGAAGTTTCATGTTACACTTTTTATAACATTAATTGCTTTGTGATACTTGATAGCAAAAGACAAGCATGTCATAGATCAACTTCTAGCAGGTGGCAACATCCCTGGGCATGATGCATCTATTCAAGATCTTGAGTTTCTTCAGAATGTCAAACCATCTTGGGAGGAGAATTATGGTGGAGTTTTTGATGGCAAAGGACAGCTTGCAGAGCTAGTAATAAGATTTAAATGTCAGTGGAAAATATAACCCAAACCTAGAGCTGACTTACCTTGTTCAGTACAAATCAGATGGGCTTGACACTCTCATTGAGTTCTTCTAGCTCTAACTCTGACATTCCACCCTGCTCATCCACCCATCCATCTTTGCTATTATTCTCTGCATCATCATCAACCTCATTGCACATATATGCTCCTCAGCTTCAAGATTGCCAGCAAGTTGTAACATGGCTTCATGAAAGGCAGCATCTTCTTTTCATTTTGGTAAGTCAAATTTCTTGATGATGCTCTTGCCAATGAGATTGAGAATGTGAAGGAGGCAGTGTGTCAGATTGGCCTTACCTGGAAGCTCCCTGATAAGAGTAATGAGGGTCTTGATCATAGTGTCATTTTTGGGGGCATTATTGCATGTTACACTGAGGATCTGAGATCAAAAGCAAGTGATTAACAAGTTTGCAAGCATTGTAGATTGACATACCATATCACTTATTCCAAAATCTTCTAGTATTTTTGTGAAAGCAGCAGCAAGATTTTCTCCAGAATGAGAACATGCAACTTTGACAACATCAAGAAGAATTGCAACAGGAACACCACTTGACTTCAAAATGGACTGATGCAGCTGTGTAGGCTTTGTGGTTTTGGGAAGTCCATGTGTCAGTTGCAAAGTTGAGGTTGCTGTCATGTTCCTAAAACATCTGGTAATTTCTTCATTAAAATTCTATTATTGCAATGTGACTAAAGATTTCTAAACCTTTAGGATCTTTGCTATGTGTTTACAACATGAACAAAGACATTTTTTACATCACAGGAAATAGATATAGCTAAAGGTAATTGATAGTCTGGTTTCCCTGTTTTCATTAACTTGATGAAGGTGTGGTCTTCAACAATAGAAAAAGGACATTTGTTTTTGGTAACCCATCAAATGATCTCTGCCCTGTCAACCCAAGTAAACCACAATCAGCAATGAATATAAATATGGATCTTTGACAGATATACCTTGTCTCCTTGCTTGTATGCTGCTTCATATTAAAGGTAGTCTTTCCCTTTCCAATTTTCTTGAATTCACTGGTAATTGAGCTGTTGTGTAGCTTGGTCTTTGATAGAATCTCATGGGTGGCATCCACATCACAAGTAGCATCAGCATTCTTGATGGCATCACCCCCCCAGCAGCACTTTGCATGCTTTCAAAGATTGCTCATGGATTATAGTTATCTGTATCTAAATAGCAGCAGACATTCTGGCCATAATTTACCTTGCAGCAGCCAGCAGTGCACTCAAAGACATGGACTCAACATGCAGAGACATATACAATGTGAGGAACTTGTTTGAAGAAGACATAGATAGGTGATGCCCACTTGTTCATCAGTCATTCTATTAAATTCTGATTAGCTTTGATAGCAAATAGAGTGTATGGAAGACAAACTGAGCTCTGCCCCCTCTTTTCCTCAGGCTCCCAAGAGAATGTTGTGGCAATCAAATGCAGTTTAGATTTGATAAGTATAGCTTTAAATACACAGACTACATCTGATATATATCAAGCTATGGTAAGTTCAGGGAGATGACTACTAAGTAACCTAATAAAGTGGCATGTTAATAAGGTGTCATACTGTGGCAACTATGCAGTGAGAATTCAATAAATGCATTCCAACAAATATTGTATGTTCATGCAATTATATGTTATTCTACCACATTATGCGCTTCCATTCATTCATAGTTCAATATCTGTTGTGAGGCTATTTTGCCTATTTTTGTTGTGTTATGTAAGCAAAGAAAGAGGATGTATTGGCACATTCTGTTTTTGTCAACTCAATACCATATTAGATGCAGGTAGGCTAGCAGGCAGCAGGTCAAAATATCACAACCCATATCTCTACCATAGACTACCCTACCTGCCTAACCTGTGAAGATCTCTACCAGTCTCAATGTTAACTTCATGTAATCCTTATAATACTGGGACATCCTATTGTCACAGCCATTTGTTCAATTTACTATAAGTAGTAGATACAGCAAAAAAATTCTGTTTTTACCTTCAGACTTAATATATTTTCAATTTACTGTAAGTAGTAGATACAAAAAATTGTTTCCTTTATTACCTTCTGACTTAATATATACAATATTTAATATCATAGCATACATAGGAAGAAATCTCCAGTTCTAACTAATTCAGTCTGGCTGCTTTGGAGTCCTATCTCATCCTTTGAAAGCACTGAACTCAAGAACTGAAGTACTGAAGCTGGCAAGGAAATGAATTGCAATAGATCATAACCCTTACAAAAATGCAAATATGCTTCAGTATTACTCAAAACCTTAAGGTACTGGAAGCTCAGTCTGAAGCAATTGAAATATTGCACAAGTTGGATTGTGCATGCAAAGAACTAGATTGTGTTCACAGGTTAGTCTGATTGTGCATGTGAAGCAAGTTGGATTGTGTATGCAAACAGCTGATTTGTGTGCATGCATATTAAAATAAATGTGCAAAATGACCATCATAGCTATGTGGTAGCACAATGCAAAGCACTACACAAGAACTATGAGACCTTTGACATGCTGTATGGCACCAGAATCCACTTCCATATCTTATAGTTCTGTCTCATTAGTGAAAAGCTATGTAGAAGAGAATGATGGGACATGCTTTGTTTTGTAAAGCAGAGATTGCAGTGTAGAGTTCCACACATCAAAACAGATCATTTATTAATATGTTCTCTTTAGCCATCAGTGCTACAGTTCTACTACAGCTAGACATATGTAGACTGGTGAGTGATCCCTCTATGGGAGACAAGCTGCAGTTTCTCTATACAGACAGGTCTAAGATGCATGCAGTCTGAGATGGCTTTATATAGTAACAAGAGATGGAGTCATCTGTATATGAATAGAAAATTGGTTAGATCATCTATGACCCCACAATGTTGATTAATTAGTCAGTTGAGCAGAGGGGACTACTTAACTGAATGATCATGAGACTAGTAGTTAAAAAGTACACAAGAGCAGATCACAAATTACCACTTTTGAAAGCTTGGACTGAGAAACAAAGGCTGTCAAGTATTCAGACAATGAGACAAAGTTAACTTTGAGGATTCTCTCCAATATGAAAGTAACAGAAATAAAGAACATGAACATATCCATTGTTCATCACAATCATTGCATCTCACTAGATAGGTAGACAAGCTTCATGTGGAAATGGAACAATTAAGCATCTCAGGCATCAATTGCAAGTCATCAAGGTTGGCTTACATACAGACTGTAAGTGATTCAAGTCATGGAAGTGAGCTG
>JASFDE010000562.1:0-10462 GCA_036937135.1 Nidula niveotomentosa
CCATCTATTGCCCTGACAGCAGCAACTCTCTGAAAGCAGTTACCATCAGTGCATAGAGGGTGACTTAATTCTTAGATGGTAAGTCATGATCGTCAGATTCATGTGGGGTTGCCCATCCTGGTTGAAATATTGCCTCACTCTGTAAAAAACAAATTCTGATTTTTCCTATATTCAAGCCAAGCAAGTAATATTGCAATGTCACCTGATTTTGTATGGTCTTACCAACCAGCCGCACAGGCAATCTGACTTATGTATCACCAACCAATCTGTGATCAAGATGTGGTCTTCAGCTAGCTAGATAGGGGTGTTTCCATAACACAAGGAAGTGGAGGGCAAAAGCACTGTAAAATTGCTAGGAATCTCCACAAAGAGCTTAAGCAGACAATGTGACTTCAATTCATATGTTCTTACCAACCAGCCTCACATGGCAAATGAGCTGTATAACCAAGATCCTTGTGCTCAATACACACAGTGTTTAGCTGACTTCATTTCATATGGTCATACCGACCAGCCTCACATAGCAAATGAGCTGTATAAACAAGATCTCTGTGCTTGATACATACCATTTTTAGCTCACAGTTAAACACTATAGATACAGTCAGGTACATACTGCTAGAAAAGTCCTGCACCAAACCTGTGCTTCATTTGAACAACTGCACTGTGGCAAAAGTGACCAGTGTGAAAGAGGTAACGGCAGTGGGTAACTAGGTCTGTAGCCAAACAAGTACAAAGTTTGGTAAGTAGGAGAAGCAATTGGGAGAATTTGATAATCATAAGAAACATGGGAGAGCAATGGGATAGGGGGATCAGACAAATTAAGATGGAAGGGTGAAGAGAGGGAACAGTTTGGAAATTGGATAAACAGAATAAAGAAGGAATATGAAATGTGGAAGAACATATGGACTTGGTGTGACCTTTGTGACATTGATGGTAGCTGGAGTTATCTGGGCCATTACATGCACTCTCGCAACCTACATCGATTGTATGGCTTTGATGTGTATAAGCTGAAGATGCTGAAGAACAGCCCATATGAAAAAAGTGCTACACAGACTAGACCAACACTTACTGCTCTGAAATCCTGAAATTCGTTCAATATCCCTGTTGGCAAGCAGGGGATCAGCAGTATCCTGCCTAGCCTTGTCATGAATGAAGTTGCCAGGTTTCTATAGAATAACAAATAACAAGGTAAGAAGACGTAGGAAGGAGAGTAAAAGGTACGTACCATGAGCTTGCCATAGAAGGAGACAAATTGGGATTTGCCTCTCTGGCATTTGTCTGAAAGCTTGAAGTCAGGTTGGAAAAAAGAACAAAAGGGTGACTCACATCTGAATTAGAAAAAAGGAAAGAAAATAAAACAGAGAGATTGACATAAAAAACCCACCATGGTGGCTTTTTATGAGCTCTAACATATGGGTGAAGACTCGAGGAAGGAGCACAGTTCAGGTTTTATAGGAAAAGTCATGAAGTAGTGAAACCCTGCTATCTGACTGATCTGATGAGCCAGGTTCCAGATGCCTGATTTATGCCAAGTCCAGTTTTGGAGAGCTGCCTGATATGGTATACATCATCATTTGAGCTCAACATTGGCCATGATGGGCATATGCTCATGCTTGTTGTTGGCAGTGGCAAGCTTGCTGTTTTGACCAAAACCAGGCAGGGAAATTGGTTTTTCTTTCTTTTTTTTTTTGAATTAATCCAGTACACTGCTCTGCACAAATTTTCTACAGGGTGTAAAGAATTTGTACAGTTTTCTGATAGTTTATATTAATAGGGTATTACAAAGTGAATAAGCAAATTTGTCTTGTAAATAATTAGATAGACAAACAATGCACTCAGAACAAGAGGGGAATCACTCTCTGATCCCAGTGCCATTACTAAGAAGTATAGCATTGTGTGGAATAATTTAGAGTTGATTTTCTCACTAATAAAGAGATTTTAAGTTATTCTTAGACAACTTTGAGATTTTAAGAGATATTGCCTCAGAAGGGGTTGGAAGACCACCCTTCTTGAGTTCTAAGTTTGTCTATTTTGTCTAAGTATTAGAGGAAGGAAGATAACCTCTCTGATGCTCTCAGAAACTGTGGATGACTGAGTTTTTGAGCAAATCTTTATAAGTTCTTCCTTGCTGGAAGACCCCTGGGCAACTTATTCTGTCAGATTGTGCTCACTTGGAAGACCCTTGCTCCTTCTGAAATTTCTGGTTGAAGGAAGACCACTTCCAGAGTGTCTACTGAAGTTTGTTAGCTCAGTCTAAGGTAGATTTATTTCATAGAACCAATCTCACTAAGATTGTTGAGAGAAGTTCTAAATTTTGAGTAGTAACTGAAGGAAGACTGCAGTTACTCCTTACAACAAACCTGTTCATTTTGAATGCTTTTCAAAAGACATTAAGTACTTGAAGTTGATATTGACTTAGGAACTTTGTCATCTAAGTGCAAATTTGATTTTAAAGTCTTTTAAGAAGTTCTGATTCTTGCCCCCATAAACTCACAAGTAATTTCAACTGTGTTTTGAGGTTTTGTGGTGTTTTTGGAGGTTTTAGGTTTTACTTTGGCCTTTAAGTTCATTCAAGCCCGCAGATTTGAGATCCAGTTCAGCATGAAAACAACAGGACAGGTATACATGTATGGGATGCACTGGAGAAGATTGTTGTTAATTTGCAAATTATTTTTGCTTTGGGAACTGCTGATGCACTTGGGTTACCTGAGCTCAATGGCCATGTTGGTCATCATGGTGCTCATGGGTGTCACATTTCTTGTCCAATGAAAGGCCATCATAAGCCAAATAGTGGGCACTACTATTCTTTGCATCTCAAGCCTGAAGGTAGTTATGCAGTTGCAGGATGTATGCATGACAATGTTGACCCATGAATCATACCAGAGCTGTCTGTTGCTACATACACAAAATCTTGCGTACAGTGAGGGACAAAACTGTTTCAATGTTTTGAAACTCTGCAATAAAACATGAATAACTTGGGAATTAAATAAGCTAAGGTCTTGAAATTTAAAACTTAGGTAGTCCTGGATATTATCTATCCAAACATACACAAATGATTATTTAAGCATGATTTCTTCCCACACTATAAATTATTTTAAAAAATAAGTACATTGAAACAGTTTTGTCCCTCTCAGTCAAATCACCTAACTTCATTGATTATGGGCAAATAAGTTCAAACTAAATCATGTGATTCAATTTGAAATGGTATATATATGCTTGTACATTTGTTACAACTCCCCCCAACCCATCATTTCACCATGTGCCAAGTCACTATTGCCCAACACAACCACATTATCTATCTTCTTACCAAATGAGACTCTGCTCACCAAATTGAAGCAACTACTGGTGTTTCTCTATCTTCCATATCTCGTATTCACACCAAATACTGCCTTGACCTTGCCAAGCCCACTGGTGGCCATCCATGCAAACTTTCACCATCCAACATCCAATATGCACTTTGTCTTATCACTTCTCATAAGGCTGAATATGCTGTTGAAGTTTCCAAAACTTTAAAAGACATTACAAATCAGCCTCTCTCAGCAAATATTGTCCACCAAGCACTTTGAAACACTGGATTAAAGGCTGTGGTCAAGAAAAAACGGACTTTTCTCTCCAAACGCCATAGGAGGGAGCACCTGGACTTTGCAATAGCCCATCTACACTGGACTGTTGGACTGTTGAGGACTGGGAAAGGGTTACATACACAGATGAAACCAAGGTCAATTGTTTGGGGTCAGATGGGAGGAAATGGTTGTGGAAAATGCCAGGAGAAGGGCTCAGTGATAGGCTGGTGGAGGGCACAGTCAAGTTTGCAGAAGGGAATTTGATGTTTTGGGCCTGTATGTTTTGGGAAGGAGTTGGGTATGGGACCAAGATTGATGGGAGGATGGATGCTGACCTGTATGTGTCCACCCTGGAAGATGAACTCATGCAAAGCCTTGCATATTACAACAAGAAACCAGAAGATGTCATTTTTCAGCAAGACAATGACCCCAAGCACAAGAGCAAAAAGGCTATGAAATGGCTAGAAGACAGTGATATGGAAGTTATGGTGTGGCCCCCTCAATCAGCAGACCTAAATCCAATTGAACACCTTTGGGTTCATCTCAAGGCAAGGCTTGGAGACTATGAAACCCAGCCTTCTAGCATAGCAGTACTTTGGGAAAGGGTCCAGGAGGAGTGAAACAAAATTCCAGCTTCTGTGTGTCAGAATTTGATAGAAAGTATGCCTAGAAGGGTAGCAGCAGTGGTAAAAGCCAAGGGAGGCTATACCAAGTACTAAATATTCCAGTATAGTATATAATTTTTCAGAGGGACAAAACTGTTTCAATGTACTTATTTTTTAAAATAATTTATAGTGTGGGAAGAAATGGTGCTTACATAATCATTTGTGCATTTTTGGATAGATAATATCCAGGACTACCTGAGTTTAAAATTTCAAGACCTTAGCTTGTTTAATTCCCAAGTTATTCATGTTTTATTGCAGAGTTTCAAAACATTGAAACAGTTTTGTCCCTCACTGTATGTCATGGCAGCAAGAACACAAGCTGAGTTTGAAATTATTGTCAAGACACAGGAATAAGAAAACCCAGCATTCTCAGCAGTCTTCCTGAATCCCTCATATTTCCAACTCCAAAATGCTTTAGTCTTGATCTCATGCATCTATTCTCTCTCAACATTGAAGAACTTCTGCTCTCCCTCTGGTGTGGAACTATACCGTGCAGTATCACATATGACAAAGCAACCCAGGAATGGATGAGGTTAGTTGGTGAGACATGGATAGAGCATGATAAAAAGATTTCAGATGCAATGCCGTGCTTCCCCTTGTCCTTCCATTGCCCTCCCAGAAATCCAGCTGAAAAACTATCCAGTGGATATAAGGCATTGGAATATTTCCTATATGTCTTTGGCTTAGGACCTGCTCACTTCTGAACTATACTCCCATTCATATACTGGAGAAAATTTTGCAAATTGCCTTGGGGAACTAGAATAATCCTACAACAATTAATCACAGCAGGACAGCTATGATAAGCACATATTATGCTTGTACAATTTGTTGAAGAGTATGAGTAACTCTATTATCAGTGATGTCCCAATTATATTTACTTCTGCTATCCTTGTATCCACACTGTTATTCATGCTGCTCCTGAAGTGCAGTGTGTTGACCAGGTGCATATTCAACTCAATACACTCTTGGACATACCATTGGTGATTTAGGTCAGAAGATCAATCAACCTTCCAACCCCTTTGACAATCTTTCTCAGCATGGGTTATGATGATCCCAAGTCAATGCTCTCAAGAGCATGTGTCCAGAGTTAGATCCAGCATGAGGTGGCTATATCCCATCATGCAGTTCCCATGTCTTAACTTGTGGTTATGTATTTCTCACAGCAAAGGATAGGGTGGCAAAGAGACTTCTTGGGCCAGAGGGAGCTGCTCTGTTGAAAAAGTTTGATTGTAATTGCAAGGTGAAGAGATTACACTTACCAAATGGGCAAGTTGCCCAGGCAGCTTGGAAGGAGAAGCTGAAGAGCAAAGAAAGATTGCAAAATTCTAGGAATGTCAAGGTAAGAATTATTTTTGTTCTATATATATGTTTGACCAAACAGGCATTATAATTAGATTAAAGATACACTGCATGATAGGATCAAATTTGCCAAAGTTTACTTCTATTTTCTGAAACAGGATGAGTAATATGGCCCTCTTACATGACATGCCATAGTCTTTGTGTATAGCTGCCCAGATGCTTAGCTGCTGGAAAAATTGTATCAAACATTATAGGCTTGCAAGTATCAAGGTGATGCTGACCTTTGTGTCATTTCAATATCAGATGTTCTTTCTGTTGTTTCTATGCAGTCTCTCCATCCATTTCCAGGTGAACAAGGTGACAGATGGTTTGTGGTAAAAAAACTAGGCCTTGATGATGCCCATCTTAACAGACAGGAAGAGAAGCTCCATTATTTGGACATCACTGACCAGGTGGAGCAGCATGGGGTTGATAGGGTGGGTAGAAGTCAATACAACTGCTGCCATCAAGCTTGTCCTCCAAGTAGATAGTGGTGGTGGTGGCAGTGGCAGCAGGTGATTGTCTATGAGATTGAGCAGCCCATCTCCCACCTCCATCTCCACTGCCACATCATGCTACTCCACCACTTCCTCCTCCTCCTTTTGTTTATTCATGTCCTAATCACCCTCCATCATATCTGCTGATATACCAGGCATATGTCTAACCATAAATAAATTGATTTTTATTGATTCATATCATATTGCAAGTGGTGCTAGCTAGGGTGTATTTTAGAATTGAAGCTGAGGACCCAGGCTTTCAATTACAAGCTAGTAAAAGTATATGAGCAGCTCACAACACAAAGGGATTGAAAGCACACACAGTCTAAATAATACATAATAAATGAATCAATAAATATGTGATATAATTGAATATTCCATGCATATGAATGCTGCCAGTCCCAGAAGATGTGGAGTGTCAGGATATATGTGCCAGAAATCCAAGAACAGTCAAGGGAGCGCCCTAGGACTGTATAGAGCCAGCCACAGTGTCTGAAGTACTGGAAAGCCAAAATAATCGGAGAAATCATATCTTTTCCGACATATGTCATAGGTTTCTCTCCTCAGCACAGAGAATTTCCAAACAAATTATGTCATACAGTCTAGAGCATTCTCAACTAACTCAACATAGTCTTATGTTTTTCTTTAACTATGTAATCTATGATATAATTAGATATAATATAATATAGCTGTTGTTGTACATAAAGAGTGCATTTTTTCTAGCTAGGGGACATATAGACAGTAGAATGCACTTCAGAGTCACAGACAGTAGCTGAGTGCACTTGCCTAGTCCTCAGACATTTAAAGTATTATTTTTGCAAATAAACAAGACTTTTAAGCATTTTATTAAACAACAGTGTAATAAGGAGTGAGCACTAGCTAGGAAGTAAGGTATAAGGACAAGATAGTAACTTTGACATCCTGAGCACAGTTCTTGTCTATTATTCTTGATTTAAAGTGCATCCTTTGCACATTTGCTTCTTCTATCCAATATTACACCCTTTGAGCATGCTACTATCAAGCTAGTAGTAGTTTTTATTGTGTTTGTGTTTTTATATTCATATATATACATATTATATCCACATCTTACCACTTCTATCATTAACTAGCACATCACTGCCATGAGCCCTCCATTGCTGAAACAAGCTCCTCAAGCTCCTACTCCAGCACAACTGCAGTGAGTGTTGGTGATGTGTGATGGAGGTAAGGGGCTGCATGTCAGGTGGGGCCACAGAGTGCAATGATGAGGATGATTGGGATTACAGAGGGAGAGGGGGAGTGTGGAGGCTCAGGCTGCACAGATGTGGAGGCAGTGGGGGATGGGAGATTGGCATAGTACTCTAGGAACTGCTCATGTGTGTCTTCTTCCTGCTGGATGTGACCCTGGAGTGAGCAGGGCTACTCCTTGACAGTGTCCCATGTTGGTGTCATATCCCATTCACAATGCTCAGTCAAGCCTCCGGAACTCCCTACAACCTCCAGGAGTCTATGCATCAACCACCGGGAGACTTCGTCAATACCTCGGCACATTATCAGAACCCTTTACTATACTCCATTTGTACACTTCATTATCTTCATTCCTATCTTTCTTAGTCTCCATTATTATTTCCTTATATTGTATTCACCTCATGGTCTCAGTCCTTATGATACATTCACATGATCCTTTCATTCCACTATCTCACTTAGCTTATTGTTCTCGTTACATTATCTTGGAGGTCTCCACATGTACTCGCATCACAAGGAGCACCTCTGAGCCTCATTGCTCTTATCATTTCCTTTTGGCACTTAGTGCCAAGATTCAATATTTAGTATTTAAGTTGAAGTACTCTCAGTAGTGTACTTCAGTTTGTAAATTGCTTATACGATTCCCTCTACTCCTTATTTGCTCTCTACTCTCAGTTTGCCTCTGACATCGCAATGAAGGAACCTCCTGAGTTGCAATCTCGTTGTCTTGTCCTATGCTAACTCCTTCATCTAAATTCAGGAAGTAGGATTGTGGAAGGTGCAGCTTCTTATAAGCTGAAGCCAAGTCCTGGTCTCTGCAGGGTTACATCCTTGCACCTCCGACTCATTCAGGCGCCCTCCGAGTTATGCCTTGGTTCTCTATCTTCATTCCATCTTTGGGACTCACAAATCATGTGACCTCCGGGACACCTCCAGTTTGGTTCGTGACAGTTGGCACTACATGTGCCTTGGGCTCCTTTGACCTCCAAGTGGGATCAGCAGTGAGAGGCTTCATGTTTTTTGAGCAAAGTAAGCAGGACTGAAAAGACTCTTCTTTGACCTTGGGAGATTCAGAGTGTGGCAGCACTGGGGGTGGTGGGTGGTCTTGCTCCCATGAGAGCTGCTATCTGGAAAAGTGTGATGAAAGAGAAGTTACTGTGAGTGTGGCAGTGCACAAGTGATTTTCCAGAGCATCATTGATGATGGGGTGAGCTACACTAAGATGTGTTGATGACAGTGAACCAGAACTTGCAAGAGTACAAGACAGGGATGGCTATCACAAGTGCAATCCTGAAGATGATAAAGACAAGAGGGCTATGCAAAGCACCTCTTGGTACCAGGTACCATTTCATCACCTTGATACACTGGGGGTGGTTCTAAACCTGCAAATATCTGACAAATACAGGTTTTGCTAATAGACCTAGGATAAAAATGAAATATAATACCCACAGAGGAATAACAGGAAAAAATATCTAAGGATAACGGACAGCAAGTCCAGCTAGCCAAAAAGGGAGTAATGTAGCACTAAAAATAGAGCCTGGTATCCAAGAATCAGACAGAGCCTACACAGCTAGGCCGGGCTTGAGAAACACCTATAACCAGGCCGTATAGCCAAGCCCAGACAAGTGACATTGTTTATTTGACAACAAACCAAAAGCATAACATGTACACATAAGGCATCTAGAGAAATGCAGGCAAACCTAGTAAGCAAGAGTGCTGCTACAATAACCGCAAAAGAGTAGGTAGAGTAATGGTAAGAGATAAGTTTAGAATAAAAAGACCTGTCACAGGAAGAGAATCCAAGCTCCATTGGGTAGGGAGCCTGAAACGAAAGGAAGACTATCCCACCCAGTATTTAGGAAATTTAGTGTATTTCACAAGGGAAGGAAGACCACCCTTGGGAAAAACTTCGAAACCATCACAGGTAGTACAACCTGTTACTAGAATAAATTGGCTATAGCAGTTCTTAGAGACAGGAAGACCATCTTGACAAGCACAGAAGCTGGGACTGTGGAAAGGAATTCTACCTGCTGCACCTAGCTAGAAGTCTGCCAAACATTATTTCCCATTTCCACCGAGTATTTAGAGTTAGCTATCAATTACACCCCTGTTCAGACTTGCCCCCATGAACTTAATAAGGCAGAGAGGTTTGGTGTAGAATCATAGAAATTTAGTTTCAGGATTCCTACACTACAGAAGCAATCACCTTTTCAACCTCAGACATCAAGAAGGGCACATGTTATTCATTGGAGTCACAGTTCATGGCAGAGTAGTGCATGTGTGTGAACTCACACTCTGCAAGGTTTGCTCAGAGGTTGAGTAACATGGGTGGGACAATGTTGTTGAGGATGAAATTCCTGTGGAATAACCTATCCATCTCAACATCAGCACCTAATTTTATGAAACAAAAAAAGAAATACACACTCAACTTTCTTAATGGTCTTATACCTTCTCAGCATCCTCTTGCAGTCCTCAGACCTCTGCACCAACTGAGGACTGTATTGTTTCCTCTGGTGCACTTAAGGAGGTTCATCTCAATGCATCTGCTCTTTCTAGTCCAAATTTCCTCATACTTACGTTAACCTCTCCTCTCAATTCAGATCTATTCTTTCCTACACTCATTGACTCAGGCTCATCTCATGTTTTATCAATTTTGCCTTTGTTTTCCAAAACATGTTCCCTGTATTCTCTGTACCACCTGTACAATTAAAGTTGCTTGATGAATCTTCAAATTCTGACATCACTCAGGCTTTGGAGATTCCTCTCCCTTTTGCTTCAGGGGAAAACATTACAGTCACTTCCTACATGACTCCTCTAGATTCCTTGTGCTCAGCAGTCCTGGATGCAACTGGTTTTCCTGATACAATTTGTCAATTGACTGGGATTAATACCATATTGAATATTTCTGTTCTCCTTTTGCAGTTGGACTCTGGTCCAAAGATGTTTACTCTGGATCTAAATTATTTTTCTTAATTACTATGGTATGAAAAATACCACAAAATTCTACTTTGAAGCATACTACTTTCTTATGAGTTTTACCTGCTTTTTTCACTCAATAAAACCAAGCACACTTAACTAACATAATTTTATTTAGTTTCATCTATTTCATCTTTCAATGGGCACTCCAGCTATGGATGTTGTATTTTCTGCTAGGCTCCATACCTCAGGCTCTGGCAGC
>JASFDE010000563.1:0-10461 GCA_036937135.1 Nidula niveotomentosa
TTCACGGTAATCGCACTCTACGCATGTTAAATGCATAGTAATCACTTTCCATGTCCAGCTGCTGCACGATCACAGCACGGCTGCCGTCTGACAACCAGGCTATAACAAACTAGGCCCTATTCGGAATCCCGGTTAGTTGCGGCTAGCTTTCAGATTTACCTGCCAAAAACATAAGTAGACTGGTAAGGCCGTAACCTGACCAATCTTGCGTTCGGCGACTGTTTTATTAGGCTTGGTTACTTATCGCACATCCATCACCATCTTGCATCCTTGCTTTCTCACTCCCTACTCTATGGATCTATTATATAAATTGTACTCCGTTGGACAACAGCAATCCAGCACAGATGATGCCAGGAAGTTCAATTGGTAATAGTTGTTTAGCAATTATTAATACTCCTGTGAGAACTAGTGTTGCCACGGGTAGGCTCACAACAGTTAGTCAGCAGAGCGGAACAGGAATTGAGCTTGACTCCTAAAATGGGCAGCCCAGGTCGGCACTCAGTCAGCTCAGACGTTGCTCACCGCCACTTTGTGACTTGATCCTGTGCATTGACAATCTCTGTGCTTCACGTTGTTCTCTGGTCAATTCCGTTCTTCTCAGCTTTGCCAACCACCCCAGCCAAAGTATAGTGTCATTATCACATTCAACCCCTTTTGTTATAATTGCTGCAGCATCCTGAGGTAATTGATATATCACAATCCAAGGACCAAGACATCTACTTATTTCTTGGCTTAGAGCTCAACACTAACCAGTGTTTCATATCTTTCAGGTACAATATGAGGTATGAGAATCAAGTTTAGTTGGCTATTTTAAATGCAAACAAGGTTTAGATCCATTAAGTAATGGTCATTAGCTTTTCACTATCCTTTTTGTGTACAACATTCTATCTTAGTGTTCATTGCTTCCTATACATCCTATCCTATGCATCTATCCTTATGATTGGGTAGAACAGCAGTAAAGGCTAATGAGAATATTTCATTGCTGAATGCAAACCAAAGACATGCAATAATGAACTCCCATTCTAGCTAAGAATGGTGCCTGTTGATCAAGATGCACTGCTACATCCCCCTACCAGAATTTACCTAGGCATACAAGAAATCTTGCAGGAGATGAAGTATGCTATGTCAGAACTATAAAAGATATGCAATTATGTTCTATCTTCTCTTTTCTACTTACAGCCAATTCTAGATCTTAAAGCAGGATAAGTGCTTTGATTCAGAGGTCAAGGTATTGAAAAATAAGTTCAAGGCTCTGAAGAGGTGCAATGCCAAGTTGGAGGGCAATAAAATGGCACTGAATAAGAAGATTGAGGCATTCAAGAAGCAGGATGTGAAGCTAGAAGAGCAAAATGCAACAATGAACAACAAGGTCAACACACTGGTAGGAGAAAATTCAAAGTTGAACAACAAGGTCAAGGTAGTGGAGAGGCAGAATGCAAAGCTGAAACAGTAGAACATGAATCTGAACAACAAGGTTGAGAAGCCAAAGGAGGCCAAGAAAGAGTTGCAGAGGCAGCTAGTGGATCAGAAATCAATCTGAGAGTTAAACCACACTAAGTTCCACCAACAGCTCAGCAATATTTGCTGAAAGGTAGAAAATATATGTGATGCCTTCTGACTCTTTTCTTTTGAACTGTTTGGCATGTAACAGTTGTAGCAAAGGGTGCTAATGTAAGGGCAGCAGAAATTACAGTACTTATCAAGACAATTGGTAATCATGGTCTGATTATTAATAGCTAAATATATTTTTAACAAATAATACATAAAACTACTTAACTCCAAAATAAACTATTCTAGAGTATTCTAGAGGGTTTAAAAGCATTCTAAAATATAATAAATCCAGAATGATCTGGGCCATAGACCCATCTTTTTCTATCTTTTTCCTATAAATAGCTTGAGCCTAGAAAAACTTGCAAAGTCCTTATATATAATTGAATGCTCTTTTTAGAAGGCTGGTATTGACCACCTTTGTGATACTTCTCCCAAAATTCCAGCCATTACTGCTATCACATACTCTTGCAGTGGTTTGATATATGATCTGGCCTTGCTGGAGCTAGCTATATAATAAGAGAGCAGCCCTCAAGGATCCAACTTGCCTGGTAAGGGCTGGTTTTTAGAGGGTCCATCTATTCCACATACTAGAGCTCTTAACCAAAATATGGGTTCACATCAGCTGTACATAGTTATATGATATCTCATATTACTGACTGGTACTAGCCAGCTGAAGTTCCTAAACTTTAGTCTTATTTAATCCTGATAGGTATGTTAGGGTCTCTTGAGCATACCTTTGAGATGTTCTAATATCATAGGAGCAGATCATATCAGGATCAATCAATAGCTAACTTTAAAAACACAAGCTGGCAGGAACTAGCTTGCAATATAAGAAAGACTTGCATTTGGGATGAGGACTCTGGTATATGATCTTAACTAACTCTCCAAAATATTAGCCTATACTGGGTCTGCCTGATGCTCAGGGAATACTCTCTGGCCTATAATGAGCATTCAGCAGACTAGATCAGAGAACAAATCTATCATAGGAATGTATGTTAAAGTTAGGGCCAATGGTCACTTCAAAATAGAGATTAGTATATCTAATTACTACAACAAACCATTTATATGCTAACCTATTCCAGGCCATAAAAACTGTATTAAATTTGAATTAATTCCATCTAAATCCATTGAAAGTTGAATTCAACTTACTCCTGGCCATGCTATTTGAGGAATGAGCAGCACTTATCTGCTATCATATTCAAGTGAAGCTCTTCCTGTGATTTCAAATCAAAGAGAGGCAGCAACATTCAAATTTGTATAAACATAGACAGAGTCAACATTGATAGGGAAGATGTTCCCATTCATATAAAAGCCTGTTGAAACTAATACAAATAACCAAGCTGGAACAGTCTTGTTTAACAAACCATAGTTTAATGTGCATGTACTTTACCATTTGCTGTAATCAAAATTGACTTGTCAAAATTTGTCATTTCATCTGCACTGGAGTAGTGTTGACTTTCAAAAAAAAAAGGACAGTATAAAAGGATTTCTGTATTGGTAGATTGGCACTGCCTTTTTTAGGCATGACAGCCAATCTCCAAACCTTCCAAACCATCTTTTCTTAAGATCTTGTCTGACAGAAGAGTTTGGATCTGAAACAGAATCCAGAAATAAATAAGATATATACCAAATGAAGTATATTTCTAACCTACTGTGTCATCCTCTTTCCAATATCCTGGTATCATTGTGACATCAACACAGACAAGAACTGAACCATCAGTAGCAGCATTACATGTCCCTGCCATTAAGTGGAATTTGAAATCAAAATGCATTTTATAAACAGAATTTCTTGCTGGTACTTTATTTGCATCTTCTCAGGAATCTCTAGGTTGTTGTTTATTTCAAGGTGGGCCAATCATGCAAAAGGACCTCTGTAGCCTGAATGCATTCTCACAATCCTGAGGTATAAAGCTAGTAATTAGAATGTGTATGAATCTCATGGAATGATGGCATACATATTTTTTGTGCCACTCTTATATACTGCTGAATATACTAATGTGGGATTATCTTCAGATTTATTATAAAATGCTGTGACCTTCTATAAATTTTCTGTATCTTAAGTGCAACCTAAGACTACCCAATCAAAAGATATGGTAACAGACAATAAAAGATTAGATGGTCCTTTTAAAATGATAATTGATTAAATAGGATATATAAAGGAGCTTTGTCTATCCCATTTTCAACACTCAGTCGAACTTCCAGACCTTGTATCTTCATTCTTATCTTTCTTAGTCTCTATTATTATTTCCTCATATTGTATTCACCTTATGGTCTCATTCCTTATGATACATTCTTATGACCCATTCCACTCCATTATCTTTCTTAGCTTATTGTTCTTGCTACATTCTCTCAGAGGTCTCCACATGTACTTGCATCATGGGAGCACCTCTGAGTCTTGCTACTCTTATCATTTCCTTTTGGCAATAATTAGTATTTAAGTTGAAGTACTCTCAGTAGAGTACTTCAGCTTGTAAATTGCTTATATGATTCCCTCTACTCCTAATTTGCCCTCTGCTCTCAGTTTGCCTCTGATATTGCGACAAAAGAACCTCCTGAGTTGCAACTTTGTCATCTTATTGTTCACTAACTTCTTCATCTAAACTCAGGAAGTAGAATTGTGGAAGGTGCAGCTTCTTATAAGCTGAAGCCAAGTCCTGGTCCCTGCAGGGTTATGTCCCTGCACCTCCTATTCATTCATGCACCCTCCAAGTTACACCTCAGTACTTTGTTCTTGTTCCATCCTTGGGACTCACAAATCACATGACCTCTGTGGCACCTGCAGATTGGTTCATGACAAGCTTAAAGTAGATACTCACATTCATTGTGATAAGACCAAATGAGTTATCATTTGCATCATACCCACTATTTAGAGCATTCTCATCAATAGGATTATCTTGAAGATCCTAATTTAGATCTCTATTTTTAGAGAGATTGAGGAATAGATCTGCTTGAATATAACAAACTTTCAAATAATAGAGTGTCTTTGAAAACTCATAGAATTTGCTTCATTTGTTTTTTATCATCAGTCATAGATACCCATCTATTTAATAAATCAGCTTATCTAGTTTACCATACTTTGAAGTGGATCTCAACTCTATGGAATTGAATGACCTAAAGGCTAAGGTGAACTTAAAACCTCTAAATACACTACAAAATCTCAAAAACAGAGTTGAAATGCTTGTGAGTTCAGGGGGTAAGAATCAGATATTCTTAAAAAACTTTAAAAATCAATTTTGCACTTAGAACACAAAGTTATTAAGTCATTATCTACTTCAAGTATATAATGTCTTCAGAAAATTTTTCACAATAAACTGGTTTGTCTTAAGAAATAACTGTGGTCTTCCTCCAGTTACAACTCAAAATTTTGAACTTCTCGCAATAATCTTAGTGAGATTGGTTCTTATAAAATTAATCTACCTCAGTCTAAGCTAACAGACTTTAGTAGATGATCTGGAAGTGGTCTTCCTTCAACGAGAAATTTCTAAAGTTATAAAGGTTTTCCAAGCAAGTATAATCTGACAGAAAATTCACCCAGGGGTCTTCCAGCAAGGAATTGTCTATCCCAAAACTCAGTCTTCCACATTTTCTGAGAGTGTCAGAGAGGTGGTCTTCCTTCCTTTAAGACTTAGACAAAATAATTGAACTCAGAACTTAAGAAGGATGGTCTTCTAAGGTAATATCGCTTAAAACTTCTAAGTTGTCAAAGATAGACTTTAATATTCTTTATCTCTGAGAAAACTAACTCTAAATTATTCCAAGAGATGCCTACACTATCTATATGATGGCACTGAAATCAGAGAGCAATTCCTCCCTTGTTTAGTACCTCTACTAGCTACTTATATACACATCTGGACATATATATTTAGAAACAACATCAAAAGGAATAAAATGCAAACTATCTGTATAGGACTTAAAATAAATATAACAAATGATTTTGAAGGGTCAGAGGGCCTTTACAGGCTTGAATATCAATCTATTTTCATGAAACTACCTTTCCAGTGCTTTTCTACTTATATTTCTATATCAGACACTTGATATTTCTAAAATTGATGAGACTCTTATCAAGAGTCTCTAACCAACTTTTTAACAATCAATGTCTTACAATTATCATATCTGTATCTAGTGTTCTGGTTTTTACAAGCTCCATTCAGTCTGAAACAGTCTGTTGTTAGGTGTGCAGAGTAAAATATCTCTGTTCAACTTGATTGCTCTTTGTGACTATTTATAGCCACTCACCGAAGCAATTATTTATAGCCTCTATTCTTAGTATTGTCTGGTGCAATTAACAATATCTCTCTGTAAAATGCAATTTTGATGCTAATTTTATGATATCTTTGGTTTCTGGATTGCCCATATATATTATTAATACTTCTGTTGTCATTTCAATTTTAAATACTATGTAACAGTACTGCCATATCCTATTTGCAACAAGAGGTCTAATCTCTGGTAATTGCTATAATCTCCAGAATCCTATGCATTGGCCTCTGGGATGCTTCAGCAATACTTTGAGACTTTATCAGAACTTTTTGCTACACATCATCTATACACTTTATTATCATTACTCCTATCTTTCAATTATTTTTATTTTTATTCTATTTTAGCTTATTCATCTTATTGTTTTATTCCTCATGACATATTCATATGAGTTCTCCATTTCACTGCTTTGCTTATTCTTTTGTTTTTTTATCATCTCTCAGATTTTTCGACATGTAACCATATCATAAGAACACCTCCAAGTCTGGCTATTATTATTATCTCCTTTTGACACATAGTGCCAAGGCTTGTTAAATAGTAATTAAGTTGAAGTACTCTCAGTAGTGTACTTCAGTTTATAAATTGCTTATATGATTCCCTCTTCTCCTTATTAGCTCTCATCTTTTAGTTCTTCTCCAACAATGCTAATATGGCATGTATGCAGCCACCCCTGTTTTGTGCAAAATTATTTGCTTTTAATACCAAAAGCATTCACTATGTAATTCTAGAGAGCTGGAGCTGAGCTCCAGACTGCTAGCTATGCTGAGTATCTGAGATTGGTTTACCAAAGTGCCTAGGACCTAAAAGAAGTTGATACTGGACAAGAAATCCAAATTAGCATGCTCAGTGTTCTGAAACTGATCAATAAAAATTCATATTGGCATAGAATTCATCATGTACATTTATAAAACCATCAAGGGGAAAAGATACCAATGGGGAGAAACATGTTACCCATGTCATCATTCATATCACTTCTGAAGCTAGAGATAAAAGCAGAAACAAATGGAACTTCAATTTCTACTTGAAAAGCACTTTTATGAAGAGAAATGATTATTCTGTAAAGAAACTAATAAATACTTGATATAATAAAGAAAATTTGTTTGAATACTATTGCACAGTATCTAAAATTGAAATAAAGACAGAAGTATTAATTATAAATAAGAAGATTTCAGAAACCGAAGATATCATAATTTTACTTTCAAAATAGTGGTTTACAGAAAGATATCTTTATTGCAGCAGGCAATACTAAGAATAGATGCTATAAATAATCACTTATGATGAGTGGCTATAAATAGTATCAAAGAACAGTGAAGCACAAAACAAAGATATCATACTCTGCTTCCTGAAAATAAATGATTTCAGACAAACTGGATCCTGGGGAACCTGAATACTGGATCCATTGATGAGAATTTATAGACCTTGATTGATTAGAATTTTTCTAGAGACTATTGATAAAGTTCTAATCAATTTCAGAAAAATCAAATGTTTGACACAGAAAGAAAGGAGAAATGCATTATAATGGAAGTTGCATAAATATATAATGATACCCAAGCATGTCAAGGTCCCACTAACCATATGAAATCATTTGATATATTTATTTTTAGCTCTATGCATATAGTTCACATTTTTATTCCTTTTGGTTTTGTTTCTATCACTGCTGGGGTTCAAATATTTTGCGGGATGTAAAACGCATCATCACCTAACAAAATTTTACCAACGTTTGACAACAGGCAAAATTTAGGCAAAACGATCAATTTTGCATCATGCAAAAGTCGAGAAAATCCCTTTAAGGAAATTACACAAATTTTACAGTTCGCAAAATAAATTATTTTGTGCAGTGCAAAATTATTATATAGCCATTGTGTGGAATAATTTAGAGTCAATTTTCTCACTGGTGAAGAGATTTTAAGTTTGTCTTAAGACAGCCTTAGCACCCATAACAACTATCCAATGCCAGTCTACGCTCATTTGGACCTTACCAAGCTCGAGTGTCTCGTTACCCAACTTTACCTCGACGGATCTCGCCAGCCTATGTAATTCGGCTTGTGCGACCTCGCTGCGAGCGCCCTTACCGCTGTCGACGCCTCGTGCGTGGGATGGCCTTATGTGCTTGGAGATAAGAGCTATGTTGCTTCGTTTCCGTGCGTATTGTTGGAACGAAGTATGAGCTATTGCTAACATTGTACCAGATTTCGATGGCTCCAATATAACTACAATCTTGTCAGTTCTTTTGTACTGATAGAATAACAAGCATGTGCAAAATATGGGTCGACTTTCAGCTTAAACGTCGCTCAAGTAAGTCACAGCCCTACATAACCCTCCTGATATCTCTTGATGCCATTCCAGAATACCACCTCTACAGTGCAATCTATCACCGATCTTCCGGGCTCTCATTTATGCCTTCTTGTGTTATTCAAACACTGCAAATTCAAATGACCAACGCGTTCGGATGGGATGCGAATTTTTGCGTAGCAGTTGTTTGATGATTTATTATATTTCACATATTCGGTATAGCTTTCAAAATTAGAAGAATATTCAAAGTGAATGTGGTCATGCCGTGAGCGACTACCTACAACATCACGCCGTAAGATTCAGAGCCATTAGCTTCATATCATAATATTTACATTACATCTCCAGTCAACCAATGCTCTCTCCGGCTTCGTCTGCCAATTGTGTCTTCGGAACGTACGCCGTAACGGTACCGCTTTTGACCATTTAGAAACCCGTACTCTCATTGAATATACTCGCTTCATCATTCCGGCGACACTTTTCAATCTATTGCAAGCTTCCACAGTCTCTCCTACGACCAGCTCGTCTCCGTGAATGGGCTCGACCTGAACTGCACAATGTTCCCTCCCTCCTGGAGAAACATCTGTCTCTCAGGCCCTTGCACGCTGTACACCGTCCAGACGAACGATACCTGCGTCTAGACCTCGCATAATAGAAACATGACCTGGACGCAGCTCCTCTCGTGGAATCCGTGAGTCTGCTGGAAATGCAAATGGCGGATGACCATGGGCTGACAAATCCCAAGGCAAATCTACAGTTATTTCTTGAACATAGATACGCAAATCGGGAGGGGTATTGATAAGCCGAGCATAGAGCAACCCTAGACAGCACAAGAAAGTCAGAGGTCTAGAAACCACTAGGAAATCAATTAGAAATTCAGTTGGGAGCCGTCTAAGCAGACCCGGAGACGGAATAACGCACCGAGGGCAAAACAGACACATCTGAACCTCCAAGAGATAAAGATAGCCGCCGAGGCCGAACCGAGAAGTACCTACGCGTGCCGCGCCAATCATGTGCTCGTGTTGATGGCACGTGCTCTAAAAAATAGCCCCGCACCTGCGCGGACGCGCGTGCTGCCCTCAACGATGCCGCTGCCGCCCCAAAGCTCGGAGCGATCGCGCAGGCGATCGCGATCGACGCTCTAGACATTACTCAGACGTTCAGAGACGATCCGAAGGCCCCGATTTAATTAAAACATGTTATTTTTCCGGATTACATAAGTATCTAACCTGTAGTACATATAGGCCCCTCCAGGACCATGTAAAAGAAAGCATCGCGCCTCAGACAGACGTTTAGCGGCTTCCTTATTTAAGTTGGGTATTGTAGAGATTATTAAGCGAATTTAGAGATTTTTGAGCGTGTCCCTTAGCGAGTCCTTAGTGAGTTGTCCCTTAGCACGTGATTTGAGATATTGAGATATTTGACTTGCAAAATATAAAGAGATTATTCTGGCAAGTACTTAGACCTACTGCCTTCGCAGTTCTGAGACTATCTTAAGCTATTAAGACATTTAAACAGTTTTCTTTGATTTTTTGAGTACAACTCCTTCCCCACCTCTCTTAAGTATTGCAGAGTATTTTATATTTGTGATATTTATATTACAATTATTCAATCACTCTACAATATCTAGCAGATTAGTATATACTTTTCTCATCCTGGACGTGAATACAAGCAGACTACGACGGTCTCATACATTACGGATAAAAATATATAAGCATTCCCCACTCTACCAGATATCTTATCCCTATATTTAGGTACTCCTACAGCTCTTGTGCAAGTTTTTGTGGTTAATATCAGTGTTCATCGAGCGCCCATTTCGTAGCACCCCCGCCATTGCCATTGCTCCGGTATCAAATCGCGCGCTGTGCGGGCTCTGTTACCAGGCAGTCGCAAATGGTAAATGAGTCTCACCAATGCAATCCAAGGTTCTGATTTGAACTGATGCCGTACCCGAGATACCTGCCCTCAAATTTCACAGAACTTCAAAATCGCAAACGATACCTTTAACGAAGTACTTCGGTACATCTTTCGAATACGAATCCATGCTGGTACGTGTACCACTATAGTTGAATCCTTCCCTCGGTCAGAAAGTGCATGGTCTTTTTCTTCCAAATTCGCATGGTATTATCTTTGTCACAACAAGTGCACGAATCTCATCGCAGGCATTGACTATTGTGTTGCAGTTTTCGGAAGTAATTATCCAGCTATCTCGTCTCGTCATCCGTCTTGTGGACATAAATTTTCTTCTTACACAACACCGATACTACGACTACCACCCTCCTAACTTCCGTATTTGCATCTTTAATCGATTATTATAGTTGAGTTATCCTCAACGATCCGTCTTTGCAACATTATTTAACTCGTGGC
>JASFDE010000564.1:0-10460 GCA_036937135.1 Nidula niveotomentosa
AAAAAAACTCAAGATATTTATTGTACGTGATAAACCAGCTTCTCAGCAGAAATAGGTTTCATCCACTCCTGTGCATCCGGGTCTGTCTGAGTGGGCGCCCGGTCTATAACCCTCCCATAGCCTAAGAGAGTGAAGGCATCCGGAACGATGTGGTCAAGGCCTCCAGGCATAAGGCGAACTGGGTTGGCTGCGATGGGGAAGCGCGTCGAGTCACCCTTTGCCCCGGCAGAGAGGAACTTGTAGAAGTCGACAGTGAAGGCTCGCCAATTAGGGAATACAGGTACATCTTCGCCTGAATGATATAGGAAGATTCATAATGGATATAGAAGGAGCAATGATAAGGACGATTGCATACCGTTGTAACTAATTTCATGACCCAGACCGAACCATACTGCACCGTACAGCGCACTGACGTCCGCTCGGATACCTTCCTTATTCCAGGATGCCTTTCGGATAACTGCGATCTTGCCTCCACCCTCGACGAAAGTCTGTGAGATATCCGCTGTGGTGTTCTCCTCGGAGATACAGTCGACGGCGTAGGATACGCCTCCGGAAGCCTTTCGCACGTCTTCCTTCCAAGTGGACGAGCGATAGTCGAAGACTGCCTCGACGCCGAGCGCGAGCAGCTTGGTATGGTTTTTTGGGCTTGCAGTTGCGAATATACGAAATTGATTCCCAGAGGGGGTGCGGACAAGCTTCAAAAGTTCGATGGTGAACAAGCCCACAGAGGTGGCTGCGGAGTAGATAAGGATGGCTGGAGAGTTGTGGGCAGGAGGGTCGAATTTGAAGGTGCTTTGGAATGGAGCGTTGATGTCCAGACGGATGAAAAGCGCCTAGAGATCATAATGGTCAGCACAGAGCTGGGGAAGATTCTTATCGAACGACATAGCACTAACCTGAGCTGCTGTCAATCCACACAAGGGAATGGTTGCCGCTTCTTCGAAGGAGACGCCGCTAGGAATGCGAATGACAAGATCCTCTTCAAGAATAGCATATTCTGCGAAACCTCCTGGTCTAGCATTCCCAGAAGTTGCTGGAAAAGAAAGTGATAATGAGACTCGATAATCGATGCTGTCTCTGCACCGTACTCACCGCCCTGCAACAACCCAGCTACACGGTCACCCACCTTCCATGCCGTGACTTTATCGCCCACACTATCGACGGTTCCTGCGACATCGCTACCAACAACACGACCTGGCTTATCAGAAGGACGTCCTGTGTACAAGGCATCCACAGGATTCAGCGCAACAGAGTGCACTTTGATTCTGGTAATGCTGATGTTAGAGATCGTAACTCGCTGCTTAGGGAAGATAGACGCACCGAATTTCGCTCGCGGAAGGTACGGGGATAGGCACCTCAGTAACAACAGCTGTGTTTCCTGGTGCAGTAACAAGGGCTTTCATGAGGGCCATGTTTGTCCAATAGATGAGTTCAGTGAGAACAGAGTTGTTTTGAAAGCAACTTCCAAAAGGTTGCGCCTTTATACGACGCCATTTGTCCGAGTCGCATGATAACCTTTCAATTTCAGCGTTCGGTGAGTAATGCGGGTATTGCTGCTGATTCAGTATTGTTGCTGATACATCCAAGTCCTGTTTGAGAAAGTAATATGGCGCCCATCGGCAATGGGAGGAAGGAAGGTGCCCGTGCGTGACCATCGCGCGCGTTTGGCGATCAAAATGATCTTCTCAGGCAGGACCCATATTCTCTCGTCTTGCCCTTATCTACTTCAGCTTCACATGTACAGGAGACCGGCTAGCCGCCTTGGCCAACAGATCTGCTTTGGAGACTAGATCTACAGGACGCTCATAACCTACCTCCGAGCAGCCCAAGTTTTGGAACCGTTACTAGTCCTTCAACATCACTTGTTTTTTCCGAAAACCCTCGGAATGAACTCGGATTTTCTTGCGCTTTCCAACCATCTGATTTTTTCCCCGAAATTCCAACTTTGAAAATATTGACAGACCCAAAAGTAGATTTAGGACCTTGAATGCCCATATATGGAAGGCTTGGCAGTATTCCTTTGAAGTGGCCAAGCCCTCCACTGTGTCCTCCGACTAACTTTAGGCTTCATCTTCGGACAGAATCGATACACTTGGCGTCATTGCGCGCATTTCTAAACTATTTCACGGAAATCCATACCTCATTCAAGGGTTCAACACATTCCTGCCGTTGAGATACCGAATCGACATCTCTTCCGACTCCAGTGACGGCCTCATCACGGTAATGACCCCATTAGGAACGACAACACAGAAGACTAACGCTGCTGCTATCGGTCCTCGCGCCATCCGTGATCCTATATATGCCTTGGACCTCAACCCAATCCATTAGCGTACTCCAACAAGCAGCAGGAACTGATATTTGGAAAGACATAGTTTGAGATCCTTGGAATGAGAAAATGCCACGAAGTAAGAGCTGGCGAGCAGCGGGTGGGGAACTGGCATGCAAATGGGTGGCCCGTTGACGAGCCTACTGGGTTCCTGCAGCTCCACGCGCCGTCGCGGAACGAGTACGCAGCATACCTCGCCCCCACCACAGCAACAACAGAGCTCCCTGTTTGGAATGCTTAACCTACGTCTAGCGTCGCCCGCCGACTTCCTCGGCACCGCGTAGTCGAGCTGTATGCACTTGGACTCGAACGCACCCAGCCAGCCACAAGAAAGTGGGGAGTATCCGCACGGGTTCCTGCGGTATGACACCGTCAGCTCCCCAGCCGAGATGCGCTTAGAACTCGACGCCTCTGCAAACGCGGCGCTGGGTGTTTCCACGCTCGGGGAATTGGAGAAGTGGTGGCCAGTACAATGGAGTCAGATAAGCAAGCTGGCATGCAAGCCACAAGAGTTTCTACGTCCAGCAACATCACACGCGGCCATACAGGTCCGTGCGACGACGCATACGCCATGGTGAATGCAGGGGGAAAAAACGGAGGCTTAGTGGGACAGAGACATGAGTAATTCACCATTGAGTTTCTGCCTTTGAATCTCATCATCGGAATCATAACAGCGCGGTGAAGAAGACAAGATCCAGCTTGTCTGCACAAGCTCCCGCTCGTACCATTCCTCTTCACCATGGCGAATTCGGACGTCCCTCATTAATCCGTAGCCTTTCTCAAGTAAACCTGGAAGAAGCTACTATGGAAGACGATATGGAAGAAGACGAGAAGATGGAGCGTGATAGTACAAGTATGGAACTTGTGGCTATGAGTGTTACGGAGGATCTGGCGTCATCTAGCCTTAGCTTATCCGGCCTCCCGAGAGAAAGTCCGCATTTAACTATTGTCTCTCTGTGTAACGTGTTTGGGAGTATTTTCAAAGACAAAGCTAGATATCGCGCGCTGTTAAGCAATAAAGGTGATGCAGCGCAGAATGTAATTGATGTCTTGCATTCGGTGAGTGGGAGTATCTGTCTAAATTCGTTAATTATTTTCCCTTCCTTAGCTACTGGATTATCCTCAATTGGATTCCTCGTCAAGATGCAAACTCTTGAAGGCGCTATTGAGGTTGTCCAAGCGGACGTCACTTTACCCGCGATGTTTCGGCCTGAAGAACGTCGAGCGCGGAGGGGCTCCTATTACCGCAGGACATTTTGGCGAAATTTGGAAGGGAAAGTTCCACGGGCAAATTGTCTGTCTAAAGATAGTGAAGGTATACGGTCCCATGTGGAATATCTCTTGAAGGTATGAGCTCTTTTCGTTTGGGTGTTCTTTCCAGCCTTGACATGCTTTTCAGGCCTTTTGGAGAGAAGCAGTGCTGTGGGCTCATATCCCGCACGCCAATCTACTGTCATTTTATGGTATTTTCAACCTCGAGGACATGTATGGCCGAATCTGTCTTGTCTCTCCATGGATGGACAATAGGAACGTAGTGGAGTACTTGCAGAGACAATTGGAAGTTGTTCGTCTTCTTCTGGTAAGTTTGGTCACTGGATTACTCCATGTGTTAGCCGACATATACTGGCTTACAGGTATCTGATATTATTGAAGGCATATGTTACTTACACGACGGAAACATGAATTCATGGGGATCTCAAAGGAGTAAGGCCTCATACATGTCTGCAAGAATACATCTGAATTCTAGCTAGGTCAACATTCTCGTCACTGAAACTGGAAAAGCATGTCTGGCCGATTTTGGTCTGTCGAGCGTCATAGACGCTGATATCCTTAAGTGGACATCTGCGCAAAGCACTTCTTCCTCAGGAGGCACTCTTCGATGGCAAGCTCCAGAATTAATGATGCCGGACGACACACAGGATGTTCGCCTTAGTAAGGCTAGCGATATCTATGCATTTGCATGCGTATATTATGAGGCGAGCCCCACATTGCTTGATACATTAAGAGGAAAACCTTATTTCTTTTCAGATTTTAACTAGGCATCAACCGTTTTACGATTCAACCTACGATGCAACTGTGATATTCAAAGTTTTACACAGGGAACGGCCCTCTCGTCCTGCGCCCGAGAGCTTGCTATACAGTAACTGGGGATTGTCAGAGTCTATGTGGACACTGATGCAAGATTGCTGGAAGCAAAGCCCGAGCGATCGGCCAGACGCAAAAGCGGTCCTAAAGCGGTTGCTTCTCGGAGACATCATTGATTCCAGGCCCAAACATGATTGGGATGCTCTATCGCCTTCTCGATTTCGCAGCGAAATGTACAAAGAATCCAAACATTTCACCGAAGAACATTTACAGAAAGTACTGTCGGAGGCAGGACAGTAAGTCCTTCATGTGCTACAAATCCACAAGATTGGTGAGCTTGGTATAAACTAGCATTTCCTATGGCTTCAGATAACCGATGCATATCCAGAGCACCTCTTTCAGTTATTCAGTCGATTTCCAGGGAAGCCCAGAGAGTATACTGCAGGCGCTCGCCTTCAACGCGCCTCTACATCTGATTTCTTGTGTGAAATGAAAAATTTCCCTGCTTACGGATTTACTAAGTGCAGACATGCGCCAGGGCACCCTTATTCTTCTGAACCATTATCTTAGAAAAATGCATTTTACACCTTCCAAAGCCTGCGGCTTGGTTTCAATATTTCTCCTCAGTTTGAGATTAGCTATGATACATTCATACACTATTCTATGCATCGCGCTTCGAATCGCGACTCATTCAACGCACAATACTCAATTGGCCGAGCTGATTTTATTCGAATTATGATTCTCTACTATATCTATATAGTAAAATGTCACTACTTCCTCCTGGATTAGTGTTCCCGCGTGCAGGAAAGGCGCCCAGTACCTCAATCCATCGATATCGCAAAATTCAAACTATTCTCTCAGGTGCATTGGGAATAGAAACCCAACCCTCAGCGAGCCGTTATGGTGGCCCATCGATCTCAAGATAGCGATGCGATGGTTATGCCGATTACTTATCGACCATGCTCCCTGTCGTGGATATAAGTATAGTGACGCCCAAGTGGCGTCCAGTGAGCGTGTACAAGCACTACAACGCTCTGCACAACTCCCCACCATCGGTGAACTTTCTGCCCTAAATTTACAATATATCACTGTTACTGGTCGATTTGGCTGCATAGGGATCTGTGGTATGTGTATCCCAGCATTTCTCACGTTAGAAAGCCTGAAATTGGATTTTTTTAGATATTCTATTCTCACCGACTCATGGATCACTTGGTCATTCCAGCGGGAGCTACACATATCCTTGTGCCCTACAAATGCACCGAACTCTATGATGGAGGAGATTTCTTTGACTACCCGGCACGCAAAGGATGGACGAAGGAGCAACTTTTAGGACAAAACAAATTTGGTTGTCAACCTGATGAGAAAGTCGAGGCCTTCTTCCAAACATGGCTCTATTTTGGCACGCTCATCTGCCTGTTTAAACTGCAAGGAATCGAAGTAGATCCATCAGAATTCCTGACAACCGACGAGCAATCCGGGAAGGTCTTTGTGACGACCTCAGAGGTTTTGACCAATAAAATTCAAGCATGGAGGTTAACATGGAAAAGCAGCAACAAGCATCGTGATTGCGAAGAAGCCAAGACAACACAGAAGATCCTCACAGAGCTGGGTACCTATATCGACAGGTATTGTGGGGTGGAAGGTCGAGAGCATGAAGGCATTATGCGTGCACCAACCACCGCTCCCATCACATGGCCAGTTGCAGGAGAAATCGCCATGTCAATAATTGCCCTCGGATATATTCTGGGGGAGGCGCTCAGGGACATTTATGTGGATGGCAGAGTCATTATGCGTTGGGGAGCTAGTTCCTTGCTTAAAGCAAGACTACTAGAAAACGGCTGGTGTGCGTTGGATGTGAGGAGGCTTCTCGCGGACGTGGGGATCGACGGGCAGTACTATCTCGCTCTAAAGGAGTTTCCATATGACAAGGAACGACATCGGAGATGCACTGAATGTATCTGTCATGCGAGTACGGTCAAGGAGGAAACTTACGTCACGCAGCATGTGCAGAGTGGATGCAAGTGCAAGGATGATATGGGTACGACGGAGGTGGCGCGAGTCATTCAGGATGGCGGTATTCCGGTTGTGTCTTGGAGAAAGGATGCCGGAAAAGATGGCTCTGGGTTCGTCGTGGAGGACGCTGGTAAAGGCGACATCACTTATGTCGCTGTTTCGCATGTGTAAGTGATCGTTTCTGCTTTCGACCTACCGCCATAAGAAACCCATATTGCTTTGCTTGGCAGGCGGGCCGATGGACTAGGTAATCCTTACGAGAATTCCCTCCCCATCTGCCAACTGGAACGCGTTCAGGCATGTGTGGACGCCGTCTTCCCAGAGGCTGAACACGGCCATATCTGTTTCTGGATGGACACCCTTTGCGTTCCAGTAGCCGATAAATATAAACCTCTTAGGAAAATTTCGATTCAAATGATGTATCTGATCTACCGCCGTGCTGGGGCAGTACTAGTGTTCGACGCAGATTTGCAACAGCTCTTCCTTTCCAGTACGAACAATGAAAAGGCCGTGGCCATATATATGTCCAACTGGCTTCACCGCCTGTGGACATTCCAAGAAGGGATGCTTGCAAAGAAACTGTTTTTCCAGCTCAGGGACGGCGTGCTGCATAACCAAGATTTTGTGGACGACAGTGTGAAGGAACAGAAGGCTGATCAGGAGAGAGGGCTGTATGGTTCATTTCAGTTCACTGCGCGTTCGGCTGCATTGGGACATTTTACCATCCTCAGAGACTTTATAGAGATGAAACTAGGGGGTAATGGGACATACTTCCCTCCGCTTGCTCATGCCATACAGCATCGCACTACCACACATATCTCGGACGAGGCGATCTGCGCAGCTACGATCTTGGACATGAACATGGATGATATACTTGCAGTCGAGACAGATGATGTGCCAATTGAGGACGTCGCTGCAAAAAGGATGGAGATCTTTCTCAAGCAAGTGGGAGAATTTCCGCCGGGGATTATCTTTCACCATCAAAAACGCTTGCGAACGGAGGGATACCGCTGGGCACCGAAGACGCTCATGGGCGCGCGACCAGCAGACTTCGCTAGAGATCTGAACGAGGAGCATTCTTCATTCTGGGGAGAAGGTCTCCATGTCAGTTACCCTGGCTTCATAATCGAGAGCATCTTTCCTGACTCAGGGGAGGAACTCGCAGTTATATTGAAGCACGGCAAGTATCAATTTCGCTTGCAGCTCTTTCCAGAAGATGAAGCAAGAGATGGCGCTTCATCGATGTGGGACCTGAGCTCCGTTTACGCTGTGGTCATGTTTCGTCCTGTTTCCACGCGACATACGACTGGGACTGATGCAATACTTGGGATACTGAAGGATCCCAGTACAGTGCATGAGGAGCAATCAAAGCACCATCGTGGGGTCGTGTTGGACACGTCTGTGAAAATAAAATGCGAATGTCGTGCGTGGGTGGAACCATTGGACTTGGCACCACCTGGGGTGTCGAGAGATTCTGCAGTTGTAGCTGAGTTGCTGGGTGAAAAGCAGAAATGGCAGGTTTTCTGATGTGAGTCAGGTTATTCCGATACAAATTTCTGGCCCTAGTGTGGGTGTTATGGAAGACCTGGTCTCATCTAGCCTCAGTTTACCTGGTCTCCCAAAAGAAAGTTTGCACGTGACTATTGTTTCCCTATGAAACGTGTTCGCAAGTGTTTTCAAAGATAAAGCTAGATATAGCATGGTGTTAAACATTCAAGGTAATGCAGCGCAAAATTACACTCAAGCCAGTCTGGATGAAAACAATTGAAGACAGTCGTTCAATTGGGCCACCCAAATCGGGACTGGAACACGATAACCATGATGGAGTATGATCGAACTCTTTCCCAGGAGGTTTGTTTTGACTAAAAAATTCGGCAAATTGGGATTTTTGAAAATCTCTTCTGGTTCTAAAGATAATTCAGATTGGTAGGTTACTGTAGTAGAATGATGAGCAAAGCAAATTTTGCTGCTTGAAATGAGCGCACTGAAGAGAAATTCAGTGAATGCAATGTGCTAGATAAGATAAGATGGTCATCGATGGCTATATCTGCTGATTAATCACCTTAGAAGGCAAATAATGACTGGATCTACATATTGTCCCACAACCACTTGATCATCTACTATGTTATGGGTGGGTACTGATATTCTTAAATGGACATCTGTGCAAAGCACTTCTTCTTCAGGAGGCACTCTTCGATGGCAAGCTCCGGAATTAATGATGCCGGACGACACCAAGGATGTTCGTCTCAGTAAGACTAGTGATATCTATGCATTTGCATGCGTATGTTGAGGTGAGCACTACATTGATATATCAGAAGAAAATCTTATTTCTTTTCAGATTTTGACTGGGCATCAACCATTTTATGAGTCAAATGAAGATGCAGCTGCGATACTCAAAGTTCTATGCGGGAGACGGCCCTCGCATCCTGCTCCCGATAGCCTGCCATGCAGTAACTGGGGATTGTCAGAGTCTATGTGGAATTGATGCAAGATTGCGGAAGCAAAGCCCGAGCGATCGACCGGACACAATAGCGGTCCTAAAGTAATTGCCTCTTGGAGACATCACTGATTCCAGGCCCAAACATGATTGGGATTCTTTATTATCTTCTCAATTCTGCAGCAAAATGCACAGAGAGTATAATCATTTCACCACCGAGCATCTACGGAAAATATTGTCGGAGGCATCACAATAAGTCCAACATGTGCTACAATCCCGCAAGACCAGTGAGCTCTATATATACTAGCATGTCCTATGGCATGCAGATGACCGATGCTTATCCAGAGCACCTCCTTCACTCTATTCAGTCGGTTCTCGAGGAAGGCCGGAGAGTAATGCTGCAAGCGCTCGCATTAATGCATTTCTATATTTGACTCCTTATGCGAAATGACAATAGCAACTTTACTTTCAATCTTTATCACCACAGAGCCGGAGTGGATGCTCGAATCTCTTCATTGAAGCTCAGACCCAAATTGGTCATCAGCGGAGAGATGCTGTTCCACTAAAGCATCGATCGTCATCTTTAGCCATGCTGCATAGAACAAAGCCTCTCAGCTCATGGATTTACGAGGTTCAGACAATCGCCAGAACTTCCTTGTTCTCTCTCTTGAACTATTCTCGTAGGTCCTAGGCGAATGCATTTTACGCCTTCCAGGCCTGCATCATGGCTCAAGTATTCCCCGGTTTGACGCTGATTGTAATACATTCATGTAGTATCGCATCTATTGCGCTTTGAGCCACGACTCTTTCAACCCACAATACTCAATTCGCCAAGCTACTCTCCTTCGAACCTTGATTATCTGCTACATGTATGGTAGTGGTATGTCACTGAATCCTCCCGGATTAGTGTTCATGTGTGCGACTAATGCGCCCGGCTGCTCAATCTATCGATATCACAAAATTCAAGCTGCTCTCCCAAGTACATGGGAATAGAAATCCAAGCCTCAACAAGCCGTTATTTTGGTGCATCGATCTGAGTAAGGCTTTAGGACGGTAATGTGATGGTCATGCTGGTTCTCTTCAATACTCCCTGTCATGGATATAAATATGCCGATGCCCAATTGGCGCCCAGTGAGCGTCTATGAGTGCTATAATACTCTGCACGACTCCCCACTATCGGTGTCCCATCTGCCCTAAATTTACCACATATTACTGTTATCGGTCAATTTTGGTCGCATCAGAATCCGTGGTACATGTACCCTGGCTTTATTGGTTCTAGAAAATCTGACATTGAACTTCTTAGACCTTCCTATTATCGCCATACTTATGGATCACCTGGTCATTCCAGTGGGAGCTACACATATCCGCGTGCCCTACAAATGCACCGAACTCTACGATAGGGGAGATTTCTTTGAATATCCAACACGCAAAGGATGGACAAAGGAGCAACTTTTAGGACAAAACAAATTTGGTGGTCGACCTGATGAGGAAGTTGAAGCCTTCTTCCAAACATGGCTTTACTTTGGAACGCTCATCTGCCTGTTTAAGCTGCAAGGAGTCGACATAGATCCGTCGGAATTCCTGACTACCGATGAGCAA
>JASFDE010000565.1:0-10452 GCA_036937135.1 Nidula niveotomentosa
GGAGCAGAGCATAATTGAGGATCAAAGTGGACTTGTAATATTTAGAGGAATAATCTTTGGAGCAAAACCAAAGTGACGAGGAAACAGGAATAAATGCCCTGGAGATGAATTAAAGCATACAGAGTTTGGATCTATGAGTGCCAGTTTGGATCTATGAGTGCCAGTTTGGATCTGTGAGTGCCAAGGATCCAGAGGTGTAGTTTGGGAGGAACAGGATATGACAGTATGCAGTGCCAGAGCCAATAGCAATCAAAAAATGGGCAGTTCAGGAGATCTATGACCTTTGTAAGAAAAACAATCCTCTGGAGGTGTGGGTTTACCTTTGGGAAAACTGGTGCTGAAAAGGGCAATGGGAGTTGTGGGTTTGTTCTGTGCATGATGAGATACTAGGTTTGAAGACAACAATGATACTAGAAAGCCAGTGAGTTAACTCTTTAAATTTTTATGACCATGAGACTTACCATGTAACAACTAGCTGGCACCAAATTAAGCATGACTTCCTCTACCATTTCAAAATGCCACAATGTGACTTGCTGGTGTGGATACTTGTGACAAAACTGGCACCATTGTACTACACAAAATTGGACCAACTATTGACAGAAACTGGATGGTATTGCAAGTTGTGTTCATGGAGGAAAGGCTTCAAGAAAGAATGGTGAAAACTAGAGAAACAACAGATAACACTCCTGGTTAGTGATAAATATTGACCCAAGACAGAAATGGGTGTGCACCTGTCCAGCCTACACCATCAGCTGTTTTCTTATATGCAAGCACCTTGTCCAAGATGTCCCCCATGTCCCACCTGTCTTCTTCCTTGAGGTTAAACAATATTGAAAGGCACCATTTTGGAGACATCTGACCTTGAAACTGTTGAAAAACAGTCACAGTCAGGAACAAGCAGTTGAAAACCAAGAACTTACAGCAGAAGACAAGATTGGAGACACAGGAAATGCCAATGATGATTCTGACAATGACTCTGACAACATGGTTGAAGACCTGTGAGGAGGATTAACATTCAAAGAGGCAATCCATGAAGATATTGACCTTATCAACAATTTCTTGGCAGGTTTGAAATATCAAGTCCGGTTTTGCAATCAGAGGATGCTGAACACACTGGAGCAAGAAGGAGCAGGCTTCCTTCATCTTGCATGAACTTGTTTGTGCAAGGAGAAGAGGATGAGGAGAGGGGGGGAACAACAATTGATGTGGGATAAATCAACAGCCAGTGCCATGTTTTACTGGCCCAGACCCACACCTGTCGACATGGACACATGACATAGACAATAAGATGACATTAACAATAAGGTCTTTTATTAAACTCTAACTTACATAAATTTCACGTTGTAATACAACTTCCCAATCCGGCTTCGACTCATAATACTTGATGAAAAAATTTGTACATAGGGTAAAAAGACTTACAGAGCTACAACTCGAAGGTATACTTAAAGATAAAGTCAATGCCGGCTATCTTTAAGCCGAAATCCGAAGTATCACGGGGTGTCATAGTGGGGGAGACAAAGGACAGTTATCTGCCTGTGCACATCAGCTGCCTCACAAGCATCCCTGCCATGCTAACGCCCAACGATAATACGCATTTAATGGCCAGGGCTCAGAAGGAGTAGTTACAGAGGCAAGCTGGCTTTCCTTCTTCTGCCATGCACGTATGCCTCCGTGTCCCTTCCGTTTTGCACCATTCGGTCACCCCGTTCATGAGCGTCTCGCTCATTACTTTCCCTCGTATCATGCTTCACTGGTCACCCGCTGATATAACTTCCTCGCAGCTAAACTCCCGCAATGCACGCTCCCTCCGAAATCACCTGTCCAGACCGCCAACCTCAACGCTCGATCTCTGTCCCTACCCATCGAAGAATGGACTCTTCTGGCGCGTGTATCTTTTTAACGTGCGTCTGCCTAGGGATCATGGCCTGTCTGCTTGCTTATTTACTTTCGTCAGCACTGGAGATCAGCACTCAACATCAGCAGCTCTCGTTGCGTAGAAGGAAACTTATACCTGGCAACCTTTATGTTCACCCTCCGACGTACACATAGTTTTTATGTGGCTCATTTATTACTTTGAATCCATAGCAAACCTCTGTCCTTCAATAATAGCTTGGGTTTGTTCTCACCAATAGATCGTGCGTCGCTACGTCGAATATATCTCCGGGGTTCTATTACTAAAGGACGACGTGTATGTGAAGTAAAGGATTGAGAAGGAGCAGTAGCGACTACGAACAACGGGAAAGGTAAGTTCTTACTCTTCTCGCTTTAGTGTTTCTCCTCTCTGCCCTTCTGCCTTTCACGTGACTATGTCTCCGACACTTCACAGCACCATGCTGCCGTTCCTATCTTCCATTGCTATATCCTCTCCATTGCACAACTGACGCAGTAACGCGCTTTCACCTTCACAGGCAAGTCGCCACCGTCAAAGCGCGCCAATGACACCCGCTAGCAACTTAGTCTACTCACGCCAACGCCCAAGCAGGAATGCGCGATCTGTCTCCTTTTAACGTGGCGTATGGCCGCAGATGTTGTGTGACTGCCCACTGAGCGTGGATGTAACGTTGTTTAGCCTGCTCCCTAGACATTCTAGTTCGTTACGTTGTAGCTTGGTTCCTTTCTTTATCGCAGGTCATCAGCGGGCGGATTCGTTGCGGAAAAGCAGCACCGTCGTCCTCAAAACACCCGGTACGTTTTAGATCCCTTATTCGAAGATCGGTTGCTCATTGATCATCTTTCACCTTCCAGCCTGCTGAAACTTCCTATATGTCTGTCCGGCATTGCCTCTTCGACCTCCTATGCAGGAGGAATAGATCTTCTCATCTCGTTCTCTTCGAGGTCCCTCGTGCTACGTCATCCACTGTATGTCGTACATCCGAGAGAGAAGGGGCAGGGGTTCGAGAGAGACGGTGTGATACTCGATGAGATAGATGGGACTATGTTGCGAAGAAACTCCATGGGAATGTCCCTACCTAACGCAGGCACGTTTTCTGCCAAGCGTGCTCGTGCTCAAGCTTGACGACGGTCCTTTTTACCCACTTGATACGGAGGCTTGCAGTCTAGGAAGAACGATATTGAGTACGTTGCCGTCGTTCTTCGCTGCGTCGCCATTGCTCATCTCTATTGGCCCACCCTCTTACCCATCACAATCTACCTTCTCTTCGTTGACTTCGATCCCTTGAAATTGAACGATCACTGGCATCACTGCCTTCATGTCGCTGCGTACCAGCTCACATTATATGCAAACGCGCGGATGTCGGTAGGTCTGATAGACCTGCATGGCCAACGGGAGATCGGAGGACAAGCCGGGCGAGCCTTGAGCCCGTGGCGAGAGGAATATGCATGAACCTCCAGGTGACGAGCCCTGCGCTAGTGCAGAGTAGTTATCCAAATACCAGACCCAATTGAAAAGATCGTCCCGATCTCTCAGTGTATCTTCCTCGTTTGCAACAAGTGTCCTCGCGTATGCTGTGCTCTACAGAAACATGAATGTCAGATGTCACAGGCGAGCCTGCTTGATCGGTGGTGGTAACGGTGGTGTATATTATACTGGCACGGTCCCAAAAAGGAACTACTAGTTCGTAGATGGGAGGAAGGAGATGAGCACCTCTCGTCATAGCTGTCGCTTTCACCGCACCAATTTTCGGCGATAACAAGTATTGGGCGCCTTTTCGACAGATAAAATGGAAGATGGACGCGCGGCCTCAACGCGTTTGCCTCATATAAAATTGGGTAGGCATAGCCTGCTCTCGAATATCTTCCCTCCCCGTCCAAAGACATATTAGGCTTAAACTGACACTTTTCTCTATCCGGAGATCTAATGTTCACGAGCGCACATCACTTCGACATCACCAACTCCACGTTCATCGATAACTATGATGGGCGCAGAGCGAGTGTCGATAAAAGTAAGAATCGGTTCTAATCTTTCTATATCCACTGATCTTGAGTTCCCAATCTCATGCTTCGATCTCTCTTTCACTTTAGTGCTTTCCACCCTACAGAGGACGACTCTGACCAAAGCTTCTTGGGGATTCTTCAAGCCTTCTACGACGCAGCTGCCTTCATATGCAAATGAGGCGGTCAATGAAGTGCTCAATTGGATCGCAGTGGGTTTTACAAACGACAGCTCCCAGGATGTAATGAGCAATCTTTGCTTCGTTAACGGGTTAGACCCTGCTGTTGTCGCCGCTGCCGGGGAAGCTATCGCGATGCACTGTGATAACCACGGCATACTTGGCAGTAGTTTCTTTTTCCGACGTTACACGGAAAGCAGTAACATCAAACATCTCATCACCACTATTTCGTATCAGCTCTGTATCTCCACCCCTGAACTGCGTGTGCCGATCTTGGGAGCACTGTATGACAATCCGGATATCCCAGAACATTTCAAGAACCTCGAGAGACAGTTGGAAGAGCTTCTTGTTTCACCGGTGCTGGAATTTAATAGCTCGGCGGAAGCACCGATATCTTCCGTGAATAACTCTGAGTCGCGTCGCGTTGTAAAGATCGTTGGATTCTTTGCATGAATGTGACGATCCAAGCGGAGTGGCGATAGCTTTTGCACATACAATGGAGAAACTGAGAGACCGACAACCTGTTCTTAAGGTTGTCATGACAGGCCTCCCTCTCAAGCGTGTCATGGGTACTCTCAAGCAGCAGCAACCAGCCTGGAGCGACACTTTAATAAAGTTTATCTCGCTTGATAGACCTCTTAATGAGCGTGAAGGGCTCTTCTCAAAGCTATATCGTCATTTGAGAGAAGCACGGTTCCGCTTTTTCGATTGGAAGGGCGAATTATCCCTGACGGCCGAAGCCGTCATTGAAGGTCTATTCTATTTTGTGTTCATGGATATTTTGTGTGTCTGTGCCGGGCTAGCGGACAGTGCATGCAAAGGAATTATATTCTCAGAAACGGTGGCAGGATCTATTCTTAAAGTTCTAGTCTTTTTCGAGGGCTATGTAAGGGCCATTGTGCGCCTGGCATTTATATTTTATGGGATATTAGTGCTATTTTTCAGACTTGTCAGCTTAATCAGGCCGTGGCAAATGTATAGTGCTTACCGACTTCAAGGATGGGCGTAATCCTTTCCTTAATATAATTAGTTATACACCATGCAATAAACCGTTATGACCTTCTTCGTCGAGATAATTAGGTGCAGATGCACCCTGCTGTCAGTAAGAAGACTGGTCAGCGAGTTGTCTCCCTGACTTGACATTCGCCTACCTCGCTTCTGAAGCATCAGATTTAGATAATTGCATGCTAAAATGTATTTTGGGTTTGGCAGAAAGTCATGCCGCAATCTATTCACTTGACGTTGCTTCGATCCTAAGCACTATCACTGCCGACTGAAGATGCTTTCCTCTTGAAATCCTTCTGTCAAGCTAACTTGGTCACGTAATCTGCACATGTAGTTCTATTTAATAACTAATCAACGTCCGGGTAACTAGTTATACAATGTATCATAAAAGCTACATAGCAGAACTTCGCTATAGCTAGTTATCGGGCACAGTCCTTTTTGTGTGGACACACTAGGACTTGCGCAAGGTTGCACAGATTTAAGGGATTTTGCGCAGAAATAATATGCGTACATTTGAGGGTTGCGCAACTTTGCGTGTACGATGAATTCAGGACTACTGACTCCCTCAGCTTCTAGGATGTGATCTTGGATGACAAATATGTTGCAGATGACGGTTTGAGGTTGACTACGATGCTACAGTTTGGGGTATGGCCTTGTACTTGTGCTTATTAGTTGTATAACTTCCCACCGACACCCGTTTATCTCAAGTGCGCCGTTTAACTAAGAAAAAATGAATGCACATATACAAACTTGCGCACTCTATGATTCCTAAAAGATGTGTCAATGACAACTTGCTGTCCTGCACGTTCTGGCTGGGGATGATTAACAACTTGACAGGCAAAAAGTCACACTCAATAACTCTCAAACAATCTGGAGGAGCAACATGAGGGATTGAGGGAACAACATGAAGTAGATCAGGAGCAGCCTGAGGACGGGCGGAGCAGAAACAAACTAGAGAATAACCCGAGGGATGGAAGGAATCACCTGAGGAATTGAGACTGAAATTCCTTAAGGAGAAAAATTAATCAGTCGGAAATTCCAAGTGAACGGAATTACTTGTATTCTTACTAGGCGCACACCAATTATCAAGACTCTCTCCGATCTTAACGCGCGAGGATTTGTACAAGTGCTTGAAATTTGCGCGTGATCACAGGTCCATGTTCTGGTACTTGGGCAAGTCGAGGGCAAGTCGAGAGGACTGAACAAGTCCTTAATAGGATGCATTAAACATATGTTTTTCCTTAATTGGTAATATCCTAATACGGTCGGCATATGCCGTGACACTAGAATAGCATCAGGGATGTAGTAGTGCGAACCTATGCTGTCGGATAGATTATTTATGAATCCCTCAGCCAGGTTATTCTCACGTGAGAAATTGTTTTCCATCTACATGGAGATTATAGTATAGATTCCGAATCGTTTAGCCACTCTAGGACACAGAGATGCTGAAGAACTACGGTGTTGGTATTGTTGACTAGCCACAAGCTACTACTTAATCATGAGCTGAGTCTGCCGCACCCTTGAGCCCATTATCTAAATGTCAAAGATAGGAATGTGGCTGAGGATTCTATCAGCGATTCATGTTCAAGAGCCGGCCGCCTACCTGGAGCTTCCTGAATCCTGTGACAGCCGCCTAAAAGCTGACCTCTGATGAACCTGTCACATAGTACCAGTCCAGATTAACGCGAAAGTATTTTGTGTCAAAAAAGTTGAATTATGGAAAATTATTGCCCATTTAATACGCTCATACGCCATTCACGCAGCTGCGCAAGTGTCCACGCAAAAAGAACAGCCGCTACTTGTCCATGTGCGGTGGGTCGTTCTCCTTGACATACACCGCGAACACCTGATTGAACCATAGGTTCAGCAACACATATTGTAACAAATCTGCTGAGGCTTTATTACGATCTTGTGTAAATAATGAGATTGCCAACAATGTATATATCCTACAGCGTCAATGAGATGTACCATTACTGAAAAGATAGTGCTCCAACACTCTGCCAGAAACTGGTTGTCCAGGAAAGTATAAACATTGTAATCATTGATAACCAAAATATTACTCACTTGCATTGCTGAGGTAAGGCATCAGATGTTGTCGTTGGCTGTACCATATAGACAAGCAGTTACCTAGTGACTTTGTGTATCTCTCCACCATATGGCTTGCCACAGTAGAGAATAACGCTTATTCAATAAATAAATAAATTAATCGACATCATCCCCGTGACCTCACTGGAGGAATAGCAAATTCGCCCTGCGGAGCAACGGTGAAAAGACTTCAGCTGATATGATGAGTACGAAGTCTTACTTTGAAGGAGCGTCCATTAAATGCATGCAAGAGGAAACAGACCGGGCAAATAAAGATGGCTGCAGGAGACAATATGTCAATTTTTAGTAGGTAGACGAAGGTGCCAGCTTACCTTCTCCTATTGTGGCTGTTACCTGGAAGATCGGAGTTCCCAGATTCTTGTATTGAGTAGACGTAGCAGCAATTTCTCGAGGTCCAAATCGATGGGAGAGCTGGGATACATACTCTGTTACCTGAACGGTTGATGCAGTATCTGCATTTATGGAAGCCGCGCCTTCAAAGGTGTTCCTGAAAGTAAAAAATACCTAGAGCCACTTCTATTTATGTTCCACGGAGAGAATAGCTCAGGCTCACTCCATTGACCTTGTTCTGGCTAAGCAACTGAGTAGATCTCTGGGTGATAAGTGTTCCATCTACCGCCGAGACAAACACATGTATGTCGCAAAGAATCCAATAAGATTTGTAGATGAGTTTGCAGTTTGAAGAGTATTAACATTTACACTCCTGAGGCAGCTAAGAATCTTGGGTGATAGAACAACTGGATATGTCTAATAAGCCCCAATTCTGCCGGTGTTTTGCAGAGACAGTTCACTTGTCTGGGAAACAGTCTCGCTGTATAATTGCTTTAGTTCAAGGTGAGAAACAGTACCTCTAGCTCAACTATCTGCATAGACCTCTGTAATTGGGTCATTGAAAGCATATTGGAACGGCAAGAACATGAAACTTATAGTTGTTCCTCTGAAAAGAGGTGGTGTTGTCTTTCCGTCATTAGCGATGGTGTGCTGTAACACAGAGCTAGCGCTTCGAGTAATCCTAAGTTATATTTTTAAACCTCAATGAACGTGAAAAAATACCTGCAGATTCGCTCCATAATGACCTTCCCCCGGTCCCTCACCGAATTTATCGATCTAATGATAATTTAGACATTATACAGAACCTTGAGCATTAACGCACATGCTGCTGAACCCAGCAAAGAGAAAATTGCTAATCCACTTCAAAATGTTCCTTGTTAGCGTTATAATCCCATGGACTGTCAGAAGGCAAGAAAATGATACGAACTAAATCGTGGGTTTAGTACGCCGTCTGCCTTCGCTTTTGTGTCTGGCAGAAAGCCAAACACTCCAAGACGATATTGTATAATGACAACAATTACATCTCCGGTGGCTTTTCGAATTGGATCATTGCCATTAAAGATAGAAGCACTTCTTTCGACATAACCACCCCTTTTAAAGGATCATCAGTTTCGGCACAGTAATGCAGAAGTTTACAGTACCCATGGATCCATACGAAAACTGGGAGACCTGTTGTATTCATGGCTCCTGGAACATAGACACTGTTACAGGATGTGAATATAATTCATTAACGTCATGAGATCAATCCATTATACATGCTTTATAAATAAGCAGTCTTCCGAAGAAACGGCTGCTGTTGTACTCCTCTCAAAACTCTGTATCTCGGCTTTGGATAGACGCATGAAAAGGTGTAGTTGGGGAGGTTCCTGAGCTAGCTTGGTAGCAGCTGTTAGGTTGAGCATTAGCTTGTTGTATTTTCGATGTCGACGACAGAGGCTGAGGTTTCCTCCACCGAAGAGTCCGTGTAGATGGTTGTCAACGCATGGGCTAGCACTAAAAATCAAGATGCTCACCGGTGGGTGGTGCAGCATAGCGTATACCAAGAAACTCTGTATTTTCTGTCTCTTTATTAAATGAGGCCTCCTACTTTGCATAGCCAAGATCCACCATGCTTGTTGCGGCATCAACAGTAGCTTTAGCCTGAAAACCTAAAGAAATAAGCAAAAGGCAACTAAGAGTACGAATTGTGAAACTTTGTGGCATCGCTGTTTCCGATACTTCATAGCAAATCAGCAGATCATCCTCTCCTTCTTTATGTAGAAGTTTGAGCACCCTTATTGAAGGTGTTTTAGTTAAATCGAGGGGGTGTATGTCAGTCGCATCCTTTTCGGGGCTAGCGACATCGCACAAGTGGAGATGCTTGATCATGGAAATAACTTTGAGTCATCTTAGATGGCGCAGCCCCACCCTTTGCGAGGCTAGGATCAGATTCCTGACTCCACTTGAGGAGAGTTCATAAGATTGGTCGTTTTTCTATTATTGAGTGTACAAATACGATCACCAAAATGGTGCAAGTTTTTAATCTCCCGATTATTCTGTCATCGCAACCAGTGCTCTAAAGTAAAATCGCTCAATACACAAAACGGGATTGCAGAGAGGACGGGAATAAGTACTTACAGCGCGGAACGCGCAAAGCACCATCAGCAGGCCATGGGTATCAGCAGACAATGAGTGCGGGGCCAGGTCGAACACTATGTGGGGATGACATAATGAGGATGCGGCAGCAGCAAACAGGGATATTAAATTTCGAGCAAATGACTGGAATGCTGTTTGGCTTAAGCGTGAGGAACAAACAAGTAGACGTCGTTCAGCCGCGCATTGATCTAAGCCGAGACGGGCAACACTACGCCAACAGGCCACCCGGACGTTGTCACCGGTGACCCTCAGTAAAAACGAAAGTCACCCATTAGTCAGATAAATACAGCATCTGACTATGTCCTTACTAAATGGCAATTATATTACAAAAGCCTGACTTCACAAGTCGTAGGAAAGTCAGCTGAAGACTAAGTACTAAACCGTCCCTGAACTGGCCATGTAATTACTGACTTCAGCTGACTTTCTTACGACTTGTGAAGTCAAACTTTCGTAATATAATTGCCATTTAGTAAGAACGTAGTCAGATCCTGTATTTGCCTGACTTTGGCCTACTTTGACATGACTAATGAATGACTTTCGTTTTTACTGAGGGTGACCAGTGACGGTTGTCCAACTGCCATCATCGTGTTGAACGCCCGTACAGCGACTCGCGATCGAAATTCCAGCTATGTAATGGCCCATCGAAAACTCGCACTATCTCTCTGCAGGGGTCACTGGTCTCAACTCACTGTGATCGCCAGCTTGAGAGTCGGCCGTTCACGCCACTTGTTCAAGAGCACTCTAGCCTTGCCACTGCCAGAGCCCAACGACGATGCGCACTCTAGTTCCAGGGCTTGGAGACCTC
>JASFDE010000566.1:0-10450 GCA_036937135.1 Nidula niveotomentosa
TGTTCAGACTTGCCCCCACAAACTTAATAAGGCAGAGAGTTTTGTTGTAGAATCATAGAAATTTAGTTTCAGGATTCATATACTACAGACAAGATCACCTTTTCAGAGGATACCCACATCAAATTTAAGGAAAGCTGGAGTACAAAATGCAAGCAGCAGAAACACTCTTACAGACTACAAAGATAATGCAGACAAGAGCAAGAGAGATGCTGAACAAGTTGTTGAATTTAGTTATATTGACAAAACCCTTCTGAAATGCTGTTACATCCACAAATATTTCCACCATGCTTCTGACACTTTATTATGCTTCCTATATCTTTCTGCTATGCTTCCAACATTTCATTTTACTTGTTACTTTGAAATGTTGTTCTGCTACTATGATACATACTATTTACAATAGTTTATCCAGATACCCTTCTGCTCTGTCACGATCTGCTTCTATTTCTGCTTTTCTTATTATATGTCAAAGAATATATTATTACTTGCTAAAATAACATTTTCACTTCCACTTTCACTATCACAATTAGTTTATGAATATTTAAGTAGCCCTCTTACCATAGACCTCAATCTATATATTGACTAAGACTTCTGGGTTCACTCTTGTCTCTGACTTCTGCCTAATCTCTTCTGCTCTCACTTCTAGTTCAACTTTGGCAGACTAGCCTTCCTTGCTCTCAACACTGGACTTAGTCTGTAGTTGTCACTAACCCTTTGTTGTCTTTGACAACATTCTCACCCTGCAGTATCTTCCAATTTGTGGATCATTCTGTTAAGTTGAACCCACAAGAACTGGAATGGGATCTTTTGCCAACAAAAAAGTAATCATGGAGCATAAATTGAAAACCATATATCTTTTGATATCATGTGACCAGCTGCTCTTGATAATGAGAAAAATGCAAAAATTCAAATCTTTTGAGAATGACATGTCTGGGACTTCATATGCATAATTAAGAATAGACTATATATGCAAATAATATTCATTTAGTCCTTGAATAGGGATTTCATAATAAATTCTATATATACCCATGCTAGGATTATATAATATTTTTCACACTCACACAGTTATCCAGTCATACCAGCAAAATCAAGCACTAGAATATGATTCTATTCCATTCCTGCTGCATTCCGGAATGTGTTCCACTGGAATATGGGACCCTGGAATGTCAATTTTTACAGAGTTCTCTGCCAAAATTTCATTCCACAGTGTTCTACTAGAATGACCAGATCCACTGGATTCAAGCAGGAATGGTTGGGTGACAGAAAAGACCTCCAAGAATGGTGCATCTGCCATGGAAGCTGAAGAATTCTCTAGCATTCTTCTTCTATAGCTGCTATTTGAGCTTCTTCACCGACTTTACCTCTGACTGGGAAGAATTCAAAGTATTTCTGGAATTTGACTGGCTTCAGTGATTGTAGCAGGATGGGTTTCGGGACTCCAGATAAATACTGCCACATGCTGTTTGGTGAAAGTGATGTTCTACAAGTGCTCGGGTGTCTGTTATGAGTTTGGCTCGAGCATCTCCAAGAGCTCGAAGTTGAGGTCAGGGGGGCAAGATTGAGTTTGGGGGTGAAGGCATTGAGAGGATAACTAACATCTAATTTTGATGACTCAGCACTTTCCTCCGTTGATATGGTGCTTAATATTTGACTGATGCCATTTCTGTGTTTGTGGTCTTCGTATTGGTTGGGAACGACCATATCTCCATTTTTCAATGCATTTAGTATAAGTTTATCTTTTCCCAGCCTCACTCTGTTCGGTCAGGAGACTGAGCGGATGACGCATTCTTCGTCTAGCTAAGTTAAGATCTCTTTTTTTCCTGCGCTTCGAAATTCGGGGGCACAAGATTCTGCAGAAAAGCTAACAAATGTAATTAGGATAAGTTGCTGCTTTCGATAAATGGTCATCGTTGTTTTTCTTTGTGCTGTATCGAATTGCTCAGGATATACCGGACCACCGCTTCTTCGTCTGTCGCTCTTCGGAATCTGTAGTGCAACCGTTCGAAATCTAGGTTTGTTCTGCTTTAGCGACTTCAGGCAACTCCTAGCCCTATTCTTCGTTACAAGCGCGTAGTGCATCTACTGAGGTCCTTTTACGTTACTCAGCGACCATTTCCTGTCCTCGACGCTTATCTCGTAAAACTGTGTGAAAAAGTTCCCAAGCGTAGGCTTCGTCTAGCGTAGCTATTTCAATCACAAATGGCAATGTGATGTTTGTCAGTTCATTCTTGAACTCTATTTATCCTCTCTGCACCTCTTTATTGTTCGTTTCCGGGCTGTACGAATCTGAATTGAAAAATAGGCTATTACGATAAATTTTCTATTCTAGGATCTCTCAGATATTGTTACTTCATGCAGTTATCTCGACTTGCGTTTGTACTTTTATGAAACAGAAATAATCAACTGGGCAAGATCTCTACCACAATTCATTCAAAAAAAAAACTCGCGCATTACTACCACCACTCATACGTCTATCTATCTGTCATGATATGTGATCCACCAGCACGGCATGCACACCATTTTCAGTAAGCCCTTCCCTACCATAAGCATGTTCCAACTCGTTGTTTATATCCCATATTGAAATCGCTTACTCGTTTACAGGACCGGGCAGTTTCGAGAAACTAGGCTAACCTGGAATAAACACTCACTGAATTGTGGCATACTTCACAATTTCCTGCTTTCTCATGATGAACGACCTATTCATTGATAATAATATTGAAGTTGATCCCGCGGCTATGTTAAAATGATAGACATTTATATTGTTTCCACCTGCCTAACCTGAAGGTAAAATATTCTCTCAGAGCCTCGTTTCTCTCCATTTATGATATTCACACTGTCAAATCGACGCCTACTTTTGCTTAAATTCACCCTGGTGTCCATGTAAAGATTCCATTTCTGTCGAAGTTTCTCCGTCCCAAGACGATACTCAGACGCGAAAACTAATGGTATCTTCCAAGTTCGCTTTATTTCTGTGGTAATTAGCTACAGTTCGTCGGCCTTCCAATTCATATTAATATCCCTACTCAGGGCGTTCTTCGTTTTGGGGCCTATTTCCGTTCTCTGTGCAATTACTCTCCAAGTCGAAGGAGGAATTTTGCATACTGGTTCCAACAATGTTGACTGGACACGTTCCATCCAGGATTCCGGGGATTTCGTCATCAATGCTGTCAATACCGCTACCGGTCAGATTGTCATGACGGCCGGGGTATATGTGCTCTCGAATACTCAGGTTTCTGGATATCGGGTCTTCTTGATCGACACAAAGGGGTAAGACTGTTTCTTTTACTTGTACGGTTCACTACAATCTCATTCCAAACCCAGGACATATCGCTTTGATGTACGAGACCGGTATGTGAATTGTCTGCTACGGATCCATGCTATACTATCAACAGTTCAAATATATTCACAAAATACAGAATTACCAATGTCCTCTACCTATCTACCCCTGTTTATACGGTCAGTGATCCTCTACACTATAATATCGGAAATCTGACGCGAAATTGTCACCTTAGGTCACCTACTGAAATTCAGAGGCTCTTGTGCATCTCCACCTTCTTCAAGTAGCCTAAATAATGAATTGATAGCTTTTCATCTGTACGGAATGTTATTCCCTGATGAATATGCTTCGAGAGCTTTTTTTTCTTTGATGGCTCCATTGTTTCTTGGTTGTGAAATCTAGCGCTGAGTATACAGGATATATATATGCACAGAACATCGCTACTCCTTCTGTGAACTATAAAAATATTACAATGTCTGCTAGACGAAAGTTTATCGAAAGAACGATTTACGATCTCATTATACATTGTATTGCAAGCGCAGCAGCGAAGGGCACGATGAAAATGCCGCGAAAGTGACGTGCTTGATGTGACTGATGTGCGAAATTCCCACGGTAAATGGACTGCATTATCTCGTTAATGGTCCGTCTCAGTAAAAACGAAAGTCACCCCTAGTCATGCCAAAGTAGGTTAAAGTCAGGCAAATACAGGATCTGACTACGTTCATACTAAATGGCAATTATATTATGAAATCCCAACTTTGTAAGTCAGTAGAAAAGTCAGCTGACGTCAGTGACAGAGATAGCCTGATGGAAGTCTAAAGTCGAAGCCAAGAAGCCAAGTACCTCTCCGTCGAGACACCGAAAGCTTCGAAGAATTGCAGGGAAGTTTTCAAATGTCTCGGGGACTGTCAGTGCTTATATGTATATCAACGTTAAAGAGCAACAGGGCTGCGTGTACTCCTATCACCGCGGGTATCAGAGAGTCGTACGGTCGTGGGGCTAGCGTGGAGGTTAAAGGAGGCCTGGTCCAACACTATCACAGCGAGGGGAAAGAAATATCTGCGAATGGGGGGACATATCAAGTTAGGCGACAATGCTGGTAGAAAGCATGCACTGAAATTCGCACTGAATTTGCAATTCTCTCATACACAGTCTTCATAACAGCCCCTGAGACCTCGACACCCAAACAACCCTTTCTCGACGTCGAAGGCCGCATCGCTTCCTCAAGGCGTGGATCAGGGATCAGTGTCAAAACGCGATTATGAGCCAGGAAAGTCTGGCGAATGCGGCAACGAAGACTTCGAAGAGTATCATTGCAAGGATAGCAGAGCCGACTTATGGGCTGGAGACCATCTGCGTCGATTCTGCTGCAGTTGGCCTTGGATAAGTAATCGCCTCCTTAAACCGATCCTGTTGGTGCGGATTGTCATGCTAAGTTCCGTAGTCGCTTATTTTGTTAGGATACAAAGTAGAGAAGGAGTGTCTACTCACGTTGTGGGTTTCCACTGAAAGGGCTTCCGCCAAGTGGCATACACGCCGCAGCCTCACATCCCGATAGCTGGGAGGAGGGAGTGTGATATCCATCTTGGATAGGGGCGTGCAGCCAAAGGATCGCGGCCATCGATGACGGTGAGGATAGGGATAAAATGGGCCGCGGAGGCAAAGAATGTTAATGAGGACGTAAGCAGAGGGCGGACTCGTTATGGCTCCGCGTTGGTAAGGCGGCAGACCACGACATCGAGAAGACTGCGGGGGGGAAGAGTGGCGGTAGTGTCAGGCTACAATGGTCAGTAGAGGAAGAGCGAGGAGTAGGCATTCGACGAGAGAAACGGCGGAACGAGGAAACTGTTGGAGTGGAAAACGGGCCGGTGGACGCATAAGCGCTTATGGGGCAATGGGTTGATGGCAGATGGGTCTTTGCTCATTCTCCCATTCACTCTTCACTAGCTTCACTTCTTGTCCATTTGATTCCAGGCCACGAGTATTGGATACTGATACCACTTCTATGTCTGAATACGAGATTCTGCCCGAGATGAACATAATGCGCTGGTCGACTGACGCTTATATCCACATGTTCAGGGAGGCATGAGCGCCTGGCTCAAGTCTAGGAATGACGGTAAAAGTTTCACCGGTGCTTTCAAACACCGTTTCGCCAAGTAAGGCCGATCTATCCAACTTCCAATCCGTCCAGTCTAGATAATACGAAAAGGAGGAAGGTTACATGACTGGCCAGTGACATTCATGAGCACCCTCAAAATGAATATTTCCTTATTGTGAATTAGGGACTAGCTTGATCTAGACCGTTCACCAACCATGTCCAAACCATAGGTTCAGTCCGAATATGGTATGGTATGGTTTGGTCCTGGTTTAACCGTGGTTACCGTGCCCACATTTAGCGGCAGAATATTATCTGACCTCACGGCCTTAATATCGTAGCTGCTGCATGGACTTCAAATATCTGTCACTTACTATGAAGTACTAGACCCATACTTAAAATATTTTAATTTCGATTTTGAGCCCTTAATTTTGGATTTGTTCATTGGGTATTGTGCAAGTTCACCTGGCCCTGCATCACAACTACACACCTCAAGAAACACAACAGCATTTTGGCACCTCTACCTTGTCTGAATAGCCAATTTCTCGCTATTACACCCTCAATAGTATTTCAAGTCTACTGACTATCCAAATCTAATAAATATAAGGTGAGGAAAGGCATAAAAAGCTTTAAGCGATAGGACACTTTAATAATTCATAGACGTTTCTTACTTTGAATCTAATCAGAGCTCAAACTCAGTTAAATACTTAATTAGGGAGCCAGGAACCACGATAACCGTGGTTTGTACCATTTATCCACGGTGCCGAACCATATGGTTCCGGTAACTCACGTTATGGTTTAAACCACGGAAATGACTATACAAAGCTAGTCCCTATTGTGAATGCTGGAATTCCGAAAAGCCTCTGAGAAGTCTGAATACTAGGGAAAAATTAGCTAAAATATCCTTGAAAAAATCTCGAAAACAGTGGAGATGCTAACACTATGCGAATGTCAAAGGAGACGTAGAGTATTGACAGTTATGCACAGATTTCTCCAACCGCAAAAAATTTCACAACTTCCAACAGCAGGTTTCCCCAAGCGCACAAAAGATAAGTTCCTCGTCTGTTTATAATTGGCTAGTCCTATTCAAATGAAGTGAGGAATTATCAACGACGCTTGAGAAATCCGAGAATTTCCTTTCTTCATACAATGTTTTTTTAAGATTGACAAGGTAGGTTACTTACTCTTCACAACATATTTCGCTAATGTTATGAACATTTGATCCTTGGTTGGTGGAGTGGAGGGTGTATCTTGTGGCCAACAAAAGTCGGGTGGGTGTTGTTAGACATCTAGTGCTTCTTCTCTTCCACCATCTATCTCGTTCAAACCGTCCAAAATGGAAGATGTACAGAAGTTTTTTTCTTCTTCTAGGCCAACACGGTAATAGAATGCACCGAACATATTATTAGAGTTATCAGGCATCAATTAGGCGCTTCTTTATATCGCGAGCTTAAGTATATAAGTTTTAAGCATCCAAAAATGAGCTTCACTTTATACATAATCCGATACCATCGGGAACTTCTTCTCCATTTTTGAAATCCTCTTCTTGAACAATATCCCCGCTATGTATAGCAGCACAACAGTAAACCATAATCCAGCTGACCTGGTAAGTAACTTCTTCAGCGATGGATATATGCAGGGATTCACATGTAATTTCAGATCGCTGACATTTAATTCTTTCCGGTGCAGCGTCGCGCCGCTGATACATGCGCTGATTCAACTATTACACAGATATATGTAGAAACATATGTAGAAACAAATAGTCCCTCGGAAAGTTACATTTGCTCCAGTTACGGTCCGAGTTCGTCAATACGAACAAAGTTGGCAACGGTGACTTCGGATTCCAAGGAGATATGTTTCTCGCCTGGCAGACTACACAGGACTTCACCGTTCCATTGTATCGGCTTTACAACCAGGCGACTTTAGACTAAATGTTTGTTATGTCAACCGATGGCAACCCTCCCACTGTCAGCTGGCTTCAAGTGGACGAAATTACTGCATTCATCTACCCTACGCAAACCTGCGGCAGTGTTCCGCTTTTTATTGTCCCTTTTCCAAGTGCGGGTGATCACTGGTACACCACAAGCATGTAGGAGCGAGATGAATTTACAAGCAGAGGGTGGATTGATCAAGGAATTGCTGCTTTTGTCTTCCCGTTGACTTCTGGTACGTTAATATACTATGATCTCCGAATATTATCTCGTACTAAAGTCACTTTAGGTTGCACCTGTAGTTTTTGAGTATAGTACACTTTCTTGAATCTTTGGTAGCAATCCATTGCTCCTTTTATTTTGTATGCGCTGGTTGCTCTAGTTGCGCGTTCGCAAGCGGAGGATATTGACTGGAGGAACATACCATTTGGCTTTCTTTAGTGGATGTCTGAATGTGTAATATTAGCCAGATATATAAATCTCGGATATTGCAAAATCATGAGTCCCTGGTAGCCTCTAAGTGATGATAACGCAGCCATGTCTACACAAATGGAGACAGGCATTTCCTCAAGAGACGTCGGCCTCCCTTAGAAGTAAACAAAAACACCTTACTATTCCTTTCTTGTGAATTACAGGCAAAATCACTAACAGATGATTCTGCGAAGGCGTATTCCATCAATACGGCAGTCGTTAAAAGAAGGCTATAGGCGATGTATCTCTTGCCCTTCACGATCTTCAACTACTTCCTGCCAAAATTGGGGTTGTTATTCATACCGTGATCAATATCTACAGCAAGACAGTTACAACGGTCCCGATGCCAATCAAAGCACTAACCGCCCAACCGCTGGTGCGTACGGCAGCGTTACTTCTGACCTCAATTCCAACGAAAGCGCCGTGCTTCGATGAAGGGACGCCCGTAGCCAAAGATGCAGAAGGCACACCGGTTGTAAATTTCGCCGATTGTCGGAGATTTGTAGTAGCGATTGCGTTGCCTGCTTGGCTCACAAAAGGAGCAAGTGACGTTTGTGCTTCCTCCTGAGTTCGTTTTATTATATAAACAACTCATGGATGGACAAGGGAACAAAAAATCATGAGACGCACTGTTGAATTATCAACGGTCACCGTAGCGGTAGCAATTACGGTTACCGTGACAGTAGCAGTTGCTACTCCCGTATCAACGGTTGATGTAGAATTTAAGGTGGAAATTTCCGTAGAATTCACGGTGCCGCTTGCATTTGCGTTTTGCTATAAAATAGGTGAGATCAGTCAAATTTTATTAAAGGTGCTGAGATATATAATTACCACAAAATGAGTGAAATCAGAGCTCCCTGCATTGATAGCAAAAACTGCTCCTTGTTGACAAACGCTGATGTCGATAGAAGCTCGCTCAAAAACAGAAGCTTTACTATTGTGATGCTCGACTTACTTGACTGCCGCTGCCTCAGCATTAAAAAAGAACAATGGTGTCTTCTTGTTTACCTCCAATGAAAATTGAGGGAGCGCTGTGGCGTTGGGAGAGACGGCTATGAAGCCGGAGTTTATTCCTCCCTGAAGCGGCTGGCATGGGTTATTAAGGCTTGACTGCGTAACAGACTAAGTGCGGCATAAAATTTTAGTCACAGTGTGCTGCTTCTACTGCAAAAAAGAGTTATCCAGACGAACGTTGTTTTTTGAAACGCTATAATAGGGTGATACATCATTAAAAACTCCCTCGATGAAGTCAGTGCTCCACTGAGACCTACAATGTAAAGGTAACTTTATCGCCAATGTTCGCAGTAACATCAGACGGATCAAATTTATTAGTGCCATTGACTCCAACTGTCACAGAAATGTTGGCAGCAGAGACAGAGATGGCAAATAGAAGTGCGGCAATGAAAGTCTTCATATTTGTCAAGTAGGATGTCTTCTGGTAGAAGGAAATTAAAGTAAATGAAGGTAGGCCAAAGCGGATAATTTAACCAATCTGCAATTGAATATATGTTAGGATACGACAAGCACACCTGAGCGACAAAGTCAAATGAGCTCACCGTACTTGCGAACGGTCTAAACACAGACTAGCTGTAGAAGAAAAGTAGAAGAAGAATGTCGAAAGGAGTCTTCCTTGAAGTGCTTATATACCTAGAAATTTCAATGAAATCCATATATTGGCGATGCATATAACAACCAACGCCGTGCCTAAAATACATAATTTCTCGAAATCAAGGATTTGGCAGATGAGAGAAGACAAAAATGAGATCCAAAAATCGATCACTGTAACACTTAAGCGAAAAATAAAGAACAGGGCCCAAGTTGATGAAATTCAATTTATGACTCGTATAAACCTGAGAAAGTGTATTTTTTTCACGTACTTATACCGCATCTTCTCAGTAATTAGGCATTCTAAGTGGGGCAGCTACGGTTCCCTTGGGAATAGAAATTCTAAATATACTGATATGACGGGGGCCGGAGTGGACGTGTACATACAAACTTTAAACAACGTTCAGTTACTAATAGAATCAGAACTATGAACGGGAGGCCAAGCTGGGACGGAACTCTTCTGATGAGTAGTAAATTATAATGCCTGTAAGAAGTCAATCTAATGTTACAAATAATAGGCCTACAAACTGTCACAAGAGGAGAATTAGCCTATACAGACATCATGGAACTTCTGTGCTCGATGGATCAGAGAAACATTGATTGTTGTTCGTTGAGAGCGATGCTATTTGATCTCTGCGAGAATGCTGTGAATCGTTGTCGAGTTCTTTGATGCAGAAGCACCAGACCTAACAATCGGGGCCGGGTACGAAGGAAAGCATAGCGGAGACAGTTTGTGCCGAACAAAGGTTTGACAATGCCATGTCACAACTTCCGAACATCATCCGCGGTATGGGCGGGGTGTCTTCGAGGACGAAGCATATTCTTGTCCTCGTGATCAAGGCTGTTTCCCCAGGATAGGTCATAGCATAGCACTATTAAAGAACGATTTTATTCAATGATTAAAGTAGATATTACATGCAACTAAACAGTAAGAGTCTAATATACTAAAACAACAATCACAGTTGGCGAGGTTCGATCTACGGCGAGCAGCATTGAATAGTGGTGTCAAGGTTCGGTTCAGTTCGGTTCAGAGAGCATTTTCTCTGAACCTAGAACCGAACTTTGCGTCCGGTT
>JASFDE010000567.1:0-10447 GCA_036937135.1 Nidula niveotomentosa
GAAGTGGCGTATGGCTCGCACGTAACCCTCAAAAACATGGGTTGGGGCGGTGGCCTCCTCCATTCCCACGTCCAGGCCTACCCTGTTGGATCGAACCAGCAGCAAGTGACATGTTATCATTATAAAGATGCGAACAACGAGTGGATTATTATGCCCCGATGGGATGAGCCTCCGATGACTTTTGTAGATGATGAACCGTTGAGGTAAGTGGCTCTTCGAATTGTGCTTTTCGGAGCATTGGGTATGAGAGCGTCCGTTGGGAGATTGCTGATGACCTCAGGATTGAAAATTTGGGTACGACGGACTAGCATTGTCATTCCGAAACGATATCAGGGTTTTCAATGTCCCTAGTTTGCTTGTGGTTAAGTACTCTGAGACGAGGAGTGTATACACGCCAAGGAGTGGACTCCGCATTTGGTTTCCGCACTAATTGGATCCCCGAGTCTATGAGTTCGATATGCACCCCCTTCCAAGCTTCTCGTGCTCTCGAACCCTTATACAGTGGAACCATGATTGCTGACCACTCTTTTGATCAGATTCCTGAAGCACGGTGATATAATCCGACTGAATCATGGACCTACGACGCGCAATCTGCACTCGCATACCGTTCCCGCGCCCGTGACGAAGCTCAACTACGAGGTTTCATGCTACGGCAACTCGACCATCGGCGACATGCATGATTACTGGCGCGTAGAGGTCGTAGATGATGTTTCTAACGATGGGCCCGAGAAACGCGTTAGGTCCTTGACGACAAGGCTGAGGCTCAAGCATCACGCCCAAGGGTGTTATCTCAGAGCAGCTAATGCGGTTCTACCGCAGTGGGGTTTCAAGCAGATCGAAGTCAGCTGCGATAAGGAGGACAATCCGGGTGATGTACATACCTACTGGAATGTGGAGAGCCATTACAACAACCGATGTGAGTGACCGTCTACTTTTCCCTCTTCATTTCGCACTCCAAACTCACGCATTCACGATGCCCAGTACCTCCCGGTGACACGAAGTACTATCGCTCCCCCTTCCTGCGCGACTTCTGGCACCTTAATGTGGCAATGATGACGTCGAACAATGCTCTCATCCCAGATCCGGACAAGGAGGATATCCTTGCGTCCTCGCCGTTCGACTGGCCTTTCCTCCGTTTGGGTCTGCGCATGTGTGGCTGGGGCGATGAGCAGATGAAATTCTATTTGATGGGTACCCCGGTGATTTGGTGGGGTGGCGCGGGGGCGCTGGCCGTGGCCTTGGCGGTGTTAGCGGCTTATGGGGTGAGGAGGCAGAGGCACTACGTCGATATGACTGACGGTAAGTAGGACCGATGCTACTTGCAGAGACGGGGCTGATGATGGTTGGTGATAGACGAATGGGAGCACTTCTTATATGTAGGCAAGATCGCGTTCTTCGGTTGGGCGCTTCATTTCTGTGCGCACTCTATTCTCTTCTATCCGTTCTTCCTCGACTGATCGATCAACTTTACTCTTAGTACCGTTCTTCGTCATGGGCCGCGTTACCTACCTGCACCATTATGTGCGTCTACCTCTGATCCTTTCTATTTTCTCTATTGACCCCTCTCGTTCTCTCTATTAATCCTTCCTCGCAGCTGCCAACACTTTATTTCGCTGTGCTCATGCTCTCGCACATCCTCGACCACTTTGTATTCTCTTCCCGCCGGCTCTCAACTATTATCAAGGCGATCGTGTTTGCAATTTGCGCTGGGAGCGTCATCGGCATGTTCTGGTGGTTCCGCGGCGTGGCATGGGGGATCGAGGGTCCGATCAGCGAGCACTGGGGGCTGCAATGGCGGGATGTGAGTTCTCTCTATCTGCTTTCCTGGCTTCACGGTTATTGAAGAGAAGCTAATGCGACTCTATATTTCAGACATGGAATATATATAATCAGTAATTAAGCAAATAGGTGTTTCCACAACCCTTTTGTTCTCCAGCGCACATTCCTTTTACGTGCAAAAATACGCTATTTTCTCGGTGGAAAATTGTATTGATGGACTTGTTTTATGCTTTCGAGAGGTTTAGCTATAATAATATGATCTATATCTATTTCAAATGCCCCATGGGCGATGGCTATTGCCCATTGACTGTATGTTCTAACCATTGGTTATTTGTGCTCATCGACGTTGGAGAGGAGCTCACGCAGATTTCGACGCATCTGTCTTACCTTTGCTCTAGCTCCGAAAAGTTTTTCTGTCGTTTGGGCACCGGCAGCATTTCTCAGCAGACTGTCCCCAGCATTGTACTCCTGCCCTCAAACTCACTTGACATATAGTACCAGATTCCACCAGTAAAACTCGGAACCTCAGGAAGCGGAAGGTTTCAGGAACTGGGATTATTGTAAGGATCTGACAGACGTCTGCAATGCAGCGCGGCCCTCTTCAGCCACACTCTTCACATTTGTCCCATTTCCGCCACCGCGTTAAGAAATATGGTCAAGGCGCGAAATGATGCGGCTGCCTAGGGTACTACAGCGGGCAGTGGCAGTGATGGAGATATCGATCCCACTCCTCCCATGCAGTCTGTTCACATTACAGGCCTCGGAGATGCTCGCTGGTTTGTTTCAAATGTCAAGGGTTTTCGTGGACTGCCGTCCTACCGAACGGGAAATCGCAACGCATCCATTTACCCTTCTTCCTCGTCATTTCTTAAGCCCCATTGTTGAGAACATATAGTAATACCTTGCTTAATACTATTGTTTTCGCAATGGTCTTTTAAAATGAATATTGATTATCGTTAACACTCGCTACCAACTACGAGCACTGATAGAACGCAGCAGTGAAATAAGCACTTGCGCAAGCAAAGTGAGCCATGCTACCAGCTGCCCAACGTGCACATGCAACTCTGGGGCAGTGACGCGCTCTAACGCGTATGCCATTGAATCATTAATTCCCAACCTCTTACCTTTTGTTGGCCTTACCAACCTCCCAAAGTCAAGGGCCAGAGTCACGACCGGTGCCTCGCACATGCCCCTACTAGTCCAAATTTTACACGATACTTCGTACTTCAGCTTGTCTACAAGCTTGCGCAGGACATGCGGGTGATATTACCTTATCTCTGCGCGTGGTTCCGCCGCGTTATCTAAGAAATGAAGAGCCTCATCAATATTGTTAAAGAACCAGCTAGACAAGGGGACGAGGAAGAACGTGAGCATCTCGGGAATCATCTAAGAGTCATTATTCGTGGGCCAGAAGTGATACGCGTCGTTTGCAGCTAATTCGACTCGACAATGCAAAGAGCACCGTGTCCAGCCACGTTTTCCAACGTTCCGCCTTAGCCATAAAGAATGTCTGAAAGTGGACTATGAGAGCTCAGCATTGAGAGCGAGACGACAGCACCGAGGAAAGAACGAAAACGAAAACTCACCCAGCACATTCTGGGTTCCGAGCAGGGAGAGAGCGCACACCGGGGCTAGTAGATGGCGTCTTGAAGGAGATCATGTTGGGGCGCTACCCGTCGGCGACATCGAAAGGGGGCATTAGTGTCAAAAGAAGGAAATAGAAATGGAAGCGGCAATGATATGGAAGCTGCAGCGAGGAAAGAAGAGGAATAGTAGCAAGAATGGGGGAGAAACGGCAGTGGAAAAGTGAGAGGAACAGCCTGAATAGTTAGAGGAGCAGCAGCATGAAGAGTAGGAAAACAGTAACGAGCAAGGTAGGAGGTGGCAGGAGAAAAAAGCAACTCAAGAAGGTATCGGTTTAGGTTTGGGGATAGAATGGAACGATGTGGTGAGCCGAGCGGCAGCATAAAGGGCAAAGAAACACCCGGGGGATAAATAGGGGAGCATTAGCGGGAGAGGGAGGGAAATGACAGCAAGGAAGGTCGATGAACAGCAGCGATAAGGGCAGGGAGAAAGCAGTGTGAAAGGAACGAAAACGGTAGTAGAATAAGGAGAGGAAAAGCAGCAAAATGAAGCAAACGACGTGCTCAAAGGTACGGGATCAACAAACGGCAAGGGGGGGAGATGGCAGGGGGAAACGACAAGCAGCAGCAGAGAAGGTAAAGATATGACAAGCGGAGAACTCAGAAGAGCGGGCAGTAGAGAGGTGACGGAATGGCAGGAGAAAGGGAGGAGAAAAGCATGCAAAGTAATAAGGAAGCGGTAGCGGTGAAGAAACGACACGACAGACGGATGGGAATGAAGAAAGAAGTCGAGACTTACAGCGTCCATCTTGAAGTCCTGCCGAAACTCGATCCAGAGCGGTTCGGTAATGTAGGAGACGGGGTAGGGGTGAGCGAAGGAACCAATCGGCTTCACGCTATAATGAGAAAGAAGTATCAGTTGGTGCATGCAAAGTTGGGGGAAGATACGAACCTCATCATGCGGGTGATTGATAAGCGAACACGTAGGTACTTAAGAGGAAGTGGTATCTGTCGGAATTGATATGTCAGGCGAGGAAGAAATGAAAAGAGAGGAAAGAGGTGCCAGTGATATCGAGTGAGAAAGTCACTTATAAGCATAGGATCGAGTCCAGCAAACTGAGCCAGCAAGGAAGCTGAGATCTACCAGCGCCCTTCAGTAAGCAGCTTCCAGGTCAAATGTAAGCGAGAGCACTTAGCAACGCAGGAACATCAGCGCGGACAAAAGCCACTCCCAAACGCTCGACTCCAACTTGCCACATCATAGGGACCATCGCAACGATGCCACCGTACAACATCGGTAAACCCATAAGTCTAACAAGCATCTTGCTAAAGAATGGGTAAATATAGAAGTAGGACATGGGTGAAAGCTAACGTTCAAGTCGAAGTCGGCCTCGTCCCCGACGATAATTCTCCGGGTACTGTTTAATAAGGCCAGAGATGAGGGTATGCAGGGAGGGCGTGAGGAGGCACATGTTTTCACTCCATCGACCGAAACTCCACTGGACAGAGGCAGAGGCCGTCGTCAACGGAGGAGGATTCTTGGAACGGATGGTGGGGTTAGGAACGGGCTGCAAGAAGGGAACAGGGAAAGGAACATACTCGTGATAACATTTGTGGAACTTCATGGATTGGAAGTTCTAGGCGGGGCGGTTACCAAACAGAACGAGAACGTCGAATAATACGCCGGGACACTCTTCTTCCGCTCCAGCTGTTGATGCCATAGCACGTCGTCCTGTGGTGTGGCTTGGAGAGAAAGCTCACAGCCAACAATGGCCGCTGCATCACGCCTTCCCGATTGGGAAGACACGACCATGTGTCTCGTCACTTTATCAAAACTCTTATCTCATTTTATCTTATCTTATCGGTTACCAAGCCCCAACATCTTCGTCTCGGATCCCTCGGGAGACATTGCATTGGAGTGAAGCTGGCGTCTCAATGTTTGCCTTACAGAAGTTGCATAGCCGTAATTCTGGGTCGATGCACTGTTGGCGGGGGTTCTGTTGGAATATTGGATTCTGTTTTCATTTAGTTCACATTTCTGTGGCCTTTTCAATGACATCCTATTTTGTATGTTTGTTTCAGGTCTTACAGTATATAGGTGGTCTACACTTGTTGTATGTACTCATCCGTTTGCCCTCTCGCCCTACCCCTCCCCCAGGGACAAACTGTCTTCAATGTCGTCGAGACTGCGTCATTTATTTTAACAGGTTCCTCTATCTAAGATCTTAAACTGCAACGGAGTGTTCGGATTATGAAATCTGGGTGAGTGCTTTTCTGTAGCTAGCGTTGCAAACACTCCAATAGTGCTTAAAGTTGTCGAGGAAAACTGTGCTATGTACTGTTACATATTCAGGCCGAGGTCCTTTACTTTATTTTTATACTTATTACTCAGGCCGTCCACACCTGATTGCCACTGAGGCACTCATTTTTTCGTCACAGGCCAAAATTCGCGCTCCTGTGGACGAATTTTCAAGGGACTCGTAACCTAGTTACTCAGAAAGATTGATCTTAGACTCAAACGGAACGAGTAACTGGAGAGCGGCACCATAATATTTTTAAAGGAAACCAACGTATATATAAGGAATATCACCCAGACATCGTATGCAACCAACTCGTGAAGTAGTTGTAAGGACGAGCGTGAATCGCTGTTGATTCCGAATTCTCCATGGACCTTGAGAATGCCTGCTTGGGAGCCAAAATTTTCTGCGCCCCCAATAGCGTCCTCAAACTTCCGTCTGCGCTGGATCATCTGGAGTGATGTTCGGTGATATGTAGAGGTATGCCTATTTCGTGAAGAAGCTCCGTCATGGGCTTTAACTTGCAATGTTCGTCATAGTTCCGGATATTTGGCTTAGTGTTAAGCCATGAACAGTATATTGATTAATATCTAACCTTCAGATACTCTCTCGTGATTTTTTTATAATGCATCTCTGCATAAAACGAATCCGTGTAACTCAACAGAAGAGTACTAACACGGGTAGAATAAAATTTTATGCTCTGATGGCAAATTGCAAGCTCCTTCGAGATGGATGCATTAGCGGCGAACTGAAAAGCGATACGCATGGCATGCAGATAACGCGATCTAGTGTTTCTATTAAAATTGTCAATTTAATCCATGGAGAGAGGAAGAAGGGTAACGCATACGTTGGGAAATCCTTAGGGAAAGTCGAGCATATGTTTTTCCGTCTACATGATAGTTTCCTGCTTGAAGTGAATCTTCCAAGAACTCCTTCAATTATATATCCGTCAGTGTCAGGAGTTGGGGATTTGCTGAATCCGATTCATTTATCACAGACAATCTTCCATACCCAATACATCCAATGAGATCTCCGTATTAACATTCCAAGATACGAGGGCAAGAAAGGAAGGAAGATCCGGATGGCGAGGATATTTTTCAAGAACTATGTGATGATATTGATCGAAAGCAGCGCCAAATTTCTGCCGAATGGCTTCAATCTCACTGTCCCGTTGTGGCTTTATCAATATGCATAAGTTCAAAATCATGAAATTCTCGCACTCAAACACGTTAGAACATACTTACCATAAATCCCAGAGCTCTAGATATATTTTCTGAGACTGTGAACCATCGAGATCTGTTATCTTCAGACATTTCGTCGAAGATGTGCCAAAGAAATTGGATACATTCCAAAGGATCAACGCTAATCATTAGGTCCTTCGCACTGGTGGAATCCCATCTGAAAATATAGTAAAGCAGGTTTCCCCATGAATAAAACAATACAAGACTGTTCGTTAACGCTGGAAAACATCAGCAAGGAATTAGCACTAGCCCCAATTATCACATACCATGGTCGCTACCGGAAAAGTGATGAAAACAGAGCCTCGCAGCCTCTCCATATGCTTTTCGAATATCGATGGAATATTCTCCCGAGCGTGCAGGGTCCAAAATGAAATCGCGGAATGATTTATGAAGAAAGTGTATGTGACCTACTCCAGATCTACTCGTATAAGTCAATTCAGAGTGAGGAATATACATTATAGAGTGCAAGCGAGAAAGTGCTAGGTGAGTGGTTCCTAACCTGAGACACAGAAAGGCATCGAGCAACTTGGGCGTCTTCTCAAGATCTGAAGCCAAAGAGCCCAGAAGCAAAAAGCCTAGTATCCGGAGTGTGAGATTATTTCCCTTGACTTCAGACATAATATGCTTGTACTGTGAGTCCAGCTGAATAAAGGGAGTACTACCATGGTAGGGAGGAATTAATCCAAGGATAATGCAAAGCTGGCTGTCAGGGCGTTCATCTGGATCGCCGATGTATTTCATCACCGTCGAGGCATAGATGAATTGACCTGAGGATCGCCAAACCAGAGTGTCTATATCCTTAGAAGAAGGCCATGTATTTGCTAACGTTGATCCTAATATATGATCGCGATTTAACTCGTCAAATTTACTGTTGAGGTACTCCTTGATGTCTTCATCTGGTCTGAAATAATTATCAAGAATCAGATGGTCAGTGATTCTGTGAATCTCGTCCTCATTGAAAAGACGAAGAATGTGTGGTTCTGGTCGACTTGCAATTAGGAAGCGCAGCGGAAGGCGCTGTTTGAGCGCTTTCGAAATAGCCCTCAGTACCGAGGATTGGTCCTTTTCATTTTGGCATTCGTCCAACCCGTCCAGAGCAATGAGTTTCTGTTGATTCCCTTCCGGTATATCACAAGAGACAAGAGGATCAACCAGAAGGCGTATGACTTGCATATCCAAGTTCCGAGACGAAATAGCGGGATCGCTCTGGATTAGCCGTATGTAGTGTTACCGTGGTTCGGTCCTGAATCGACGTTCGAACCTGAACCGATGCTGAACTGGACGCCAGTCCGGTCCAGCGAGCATAAATTTTGCTAGATCGAACGCTACTGAACGCCCTATCCGGTCCGAGGTTCACATGAGTGTCTGAAAATGCCGAACCCGTTCGGCGATGCCTGAACCTGTCCGAACCCCTGAACCGATTGCTTTCTCCGTTAATATTGTAATTTATACTTTCAGGTGTTAGTATCGAATTAGTATCTCCAGGAACATATTAGACAGAAACTGACATCAATAGCATCTTTCGGCAACCTTTTGCCTTAATATATCATGACTAACTTTTACTAATTCACTTGTAATCGTATCCAAAACTCTTCATTTTTAAATTCTAAGGACCTGAACCTTCCCTCAACAAGGCAAATTATCATAATCTTATGAAACTTAAACAAGTCTAGTGTTCATTGGCTAGTGGGGGATGTGTGATAATTGTGTAGCTATCGACATTGAACCCATCTGACCGTTATTTTATAGCATAATTCCATCAAGTACCCGACACTGGCTCGCATCGCTCGCGATCATCTCGCAAGTCGAGGATCAGCCGTTGCATCAGAGCGCGCTTTTTCTGGCGGGGCACTGACTGGTACTGAGCACTACAATTGCATCAATGCAGAAACTTTCGAAGCCATTCAAATCCTCAAGAGCGGATATCGAAACAGCCATGTCAGTACTTCACAACAGGCTCAAGCTCATATGGACGCTTTTTTTTACAGTCTTTGGAGCTCGAATATAACCGGGATTCCAAGTGATTAATTCAAGTAAAATAACCAGCTACTTTTTCTTTATTTACATTGGAGAACACAAGTTTTTGGCGTTCGGTTCCGGTTCTTATACCCCTGAACCTGAACCGAACCTCTTGAACCCGTTCATAGAGGGTTCGGTCCAAAGTTCAGGAAAATCAGGGAACCGAACCGGTGGTCCCGTTCAGCGTTCACAAAAAGTTACTCGAAAACCGGACGGAACCGAACCGCGGCAACACTAGCCGTATGATATGCGCCTCTGTTTTGTGGAATGAAAGCGCAACTTGATATGCAATCATCGCTACTAGGCATTCCGCCGTGCTTTGTTCCACGGGAACTGTCCGCGAAAAGAAGAAGCTAGCGGCCAGTTTCTTGTCTTCGTGCAAGTATTCAGCGACTGGCTGCACGATTGCCGACTTCCCAGCACCAGCAGGCCCATAGAGCCACATGATGCTGCTCGAATTCGGGTCGTTCACCTAGTCCGCGATCTTTTTCAAGACAGCTACATGGATTTTCGGATGTCGCTTAGGTGGGTCGAACCGCTCTTTGGAGTTATGAAAGGCGCCAACTGCGATATGAGGGAGGAGAATATTGAGACTTGGTGTGAATTCAATTATTTTGCAAAGATTATTAGTATGGGTAAGGATAACGCACCATTCTGCTTTTCACCCCTTTCTATGATCATATTCTCCGCTTGATAAAAGCTTCCCCCATCAATTCTAAAATTTTGAGCATGCTGGAACATCTGGTAATCTGTGGGCTGCATTATTTTCTCTCAGTGAACTGAGCTTTTTGGAGAGCCGCATATGAGGATCCGAAAAGCGATTTGACATAGCAATTATGAAGAACTTACGGTATGACAAGCAAAACGCTTCTCGCACAACGATATCAGACTTTACAGCAGTTTGTAGAATGAGACGAGGTTGAGATTAGAAGATGTTTGACGAGTTTTAACTCAGCTTGAATCTCACGGCCTTCTATCTCAGAACCGCCCAGGCTGTCATTCATCCACGAGGTCCATGTCATTCTTTAAAGGGCGCACCAGACGCACGTACAAAGTTTCAAGTCTCACTGGACACCGGTCAATTTTCAAACTTCAAACTATGAAGGTCAGCTAATGTGAGGCTGGAGGTCCCCACAATCAATACATTCGATCCCTCCTTGCCACCTAAAATCCCTTCGTTGGATCGGGGAAATTCCATGTGTTTCTAGCCAAAATAAGTTATATCATTATCAGATTAGATCAATCCTACAGTTTCCTACTGCAGAATATTGACATTGTCGATCGTATTGGCCTATAGTCGCGGGCTCACCGTATTAGTATAGGAAGCGTGCCTTGAAGCTCGCTGAGAAGCTCGAGTCATGGAACGCGTCTATCTGCGTCGAGAGGGGGAAACAACTTCGCGCAAAAGGTGGAGCGAGCCGAAAGCTATGAATGTCCGTGAGCGATCAGCTACGTTATCACTAAAAACTAGGGATAGTACCGGTACCCAACTTCACCATGCCATCGGTATCATTGCAATGTCAAAGCT
>JASFDE010000568.1:0-10442 GCA_036937135.1 Nidula niveotomentosa
GAAGTTCGAAATTACGACACGTCCTGCACCATTGTGCTGTACTGTTCACAACAAGAAAAAAATAAGAAACAGAGCTCGAAAACGTAGTGAACATAACTACGAACCAACTTTGTCTTCAGCATTGAAAGCACCACCGCCGCTGATAGTCGATACATCTCCAGAGCCAGTTTGTTTGATCTATAGATCGAAATAAACGTCGAGCCGAAGATGCAATGCGTCAACAAGTCTAGAACTCACGGTGATAGCGTCTGAAATGCATTTCATGAAATAGTTAGAGGGTATTCTAAATGACATGCGACGAATATACCTTCACATACGTCCTCCCACCATACATTGGTGACAGTACACGGTCCACGACAGTGGATGCCTTCAGCTTGATCCTTTCCGATGATGACGTTAGAAATGGACGCTCCAGACTCTAAGATAAAGACAGCGTCGGCTTCGCCCGTCTCAGTCTGCTCCTGGCAAACACCACCTGCCGAACCTCTGTCAGCGACCAATGGTAGAAAAGAAGATATGTAATATACTGCTCCCAGCGCGGTCGAACTTGACCATCTTGCCGTCGAATGAACCGGTGATGACACGAGCCGTTGGGAGAGCTGTATAGCCCTGAAGACGGGTTAGATTTTCAACTGGTCAATGGCTCTGAAAAGACGAACCGCCGATGCTGGCAATGTGGTCGTAATTCCAGTAGGTGAAGAGCCACTCGTTGTAGTTGCTTTAGTCGTTGTAGTTGGTATCTTCGTAGTAGTAGACGTCTTCGTGGTGGTGATGGCAGTGGTTGAACCACTACTGGCAAGACATTGAGAATAATAACTGTAAGACGTTAGCTATGAATCATATCGCCCAAGCAAAAGTCTTACGTGTTCTAAACAGAAAACGTCATGAAGTAAATGGCCATGTCAAAGAGCAAATCTGGCTGACTACCCACCGAATAGATGCAAGTCGCTCCAGACACACTGTGGGAAATGATGAGACATTAAAATAAAGAACATAGCTCTGTAGTTACCAAGTAGTCTCGCCTGTCGACCAGCAACGTTGAGTAAGGGGTCTATTTCATGACAGAATAAACTAACCAGTCCAGCCGCTTCCACCACACTGGCCGTACAGAGGAACGGCAGCCAATGCAAATTGAACAAGGCTGAGGAAAGCAATAAGACGAGTGTTCATGGTAGGTAGGGTTATTTTGAAGATGACTGTCGAGCTCACACCCCGAAGGCTTAAATACTCAGCGGGTAGGCTGTCGACATGCTGCAACCAATTAACGGATGTTAGAGGTAGGCTTGGCAGCTAGAGACAGATGAACATGGCGGTCCGGTACTGGGAATACTGTGTTATCGAGTCTTAGTACGGACTAAGGACACGGATAATTGACAATGTTGCCAAGCGCGACAATACGCTGAGGATCGTTGTAGAGTTAATCGACGTGGACGCAGAAGAGAGGCGCACTCACCCTTACCGGTCCGCCTGATACCCAGCGGACCGTCCGATAAAGCGTTTTCATTTTGAACATCATACTTCAGAAGCTATAGAAAGTAGGTAGGAGCCTTTTATTGCATCCGAGAAACAACCGGCATCTGCACCTTTGACTGTCGTCTGACCTTGGGGCCCCGTATGGGAATTCTGTCTGGCTGAAGCAATGGTGAGCATTAACAGTTGATTAGTATAAGTCGGAGAAAGTAGCACAGCAAATGGATATCGCGGTGGCGGCTATATACATAGAGCAGTTCCCTTAGCAAGGAGCCGGAAACCAGTGCGGAAATTTCTCGACACATAAGCATCGAAGAGATTACCATCAGAAGATAGCATATGAACGTGCATGAAGGCGTTGTCAGATGCTCAAGTTATAGACGTATATGTTATATCATTGCCATAAATCGATTGCATACGCAGAGCTGTTTTGGAGCTGACAGTGATACATGCTGAGGCATCCTGATATTATCAAGACATAAAGGCCCCTATAAAACGAGAAATACATATATTCGCGAGTAGGAGATTACATACTTACCGCTTTTGAAGTTTTGAAGGCTCGAAACAAAGACATGTAGCGTCGCGTGCAAGTTGATTCATGGAAGAGCCTTACTTCACTATTATTGAGTCTCTTCACTTCAAGAATGTACCTCCACCAAAATTTTCAGACAGAAATGGCTCGTTCGGTCATGTCGGAGAAAAGAACAAGACCTAGCAAGAGGAAGGACATGGCGACAGATAGCCACTCAGAACGGAACAGCTGGCGGCGTGCCCAGACCAGCCCTAAAGCATGCTGTGACATGAAAGTGCAACGTGATCGCGGCCCGTCACGCAAATTTATGTCACAATATAATGTATAAACCTCGTGCATCCATTATACTGCCATTTTCCAGCAATCTACTTGGTACCCGTCCTTGCGATGAACATGGGTAGGACAAGTGAGTATTCATATCGTACCTACTCTATCATTTTTCTGAAAAGAGTCCCGGTATTGTGCAGAATCGAAAAAACCGAGCAATGTGCCACCCAAGTCCAGTAAGCTCATCAGCTTTCACTACTACTGACCAGGATGGAATATTGAATTGCTCATCAATGTGTACGCAGAGCTAAAGAAGGATCCTGGGATCCCTCGACTCCCAGATCTGAAAGCCAGAGTTCGAAATACACGAAAGGCGCCTCCGGCAAGTCTTTGCAGAACCTTTTCCTCGATTGTGATTTTTATACGATCCTCAGCCACCATCCGAACGAAGTATGGACCCAGATACACCGATGGCATCTGAGCCAACGCTTTCCACACTCGCTCGTATGGCTGCCCAAGCTGAAGCATCTACGTCCGAGATTCAAGACCCATCGTCCTCTAACTCTGGTTCGACCACTAAAACCAAGGAGCAAATCCGCAAGCATTATCTTCGTGCTCTGCACAAAGTAATAGATCAGAGTGATATCATTATCCTTGTGTTGGATGCACGAGATCCGGAGGGATGCCGTAGTCGTCTAGTGGAGGAGGAAGTTCGTAGACGGGAGTCGGAAGGGAAGAAGCTGGTATTTGTGCTGAATAAAATAGGTGAGATTTTTTTCGCTACGTTTCTCACTCCTTTCTCACTTGCTGCTAGATCTTATTCCGCGTGCAAATGCCCAGGCATGGCTGAAGCACTTGCGACATTCAACACCGACTCTTCCCTTCCTCTCATCCGCATCCCAGCACCAGCGTACAAACATCTCGTCATCCACCGCGCCTTCTCTTCTCAAACTTCTTAAAGCATATAAGCCCAAGGCTGGTAGCATCACTGTCGGCGTCGTGGGATACCCAAACGTCGGTAAGAGCAGTCTGATTAACAGCTTGAAACGGAGTAAAGTACGACAGAACTTCTTTTCTCCTGTACCGACTACTCATTTGATTTACAGGTATGTGCAGTAGCCGCCCAGGCGGGACATACGAAGGATCTTCAGTCTATCCAACTGGAGCGTGGCATGCGCATAATAGACTCTCCTGGAGTGGTCTTCGATGACGACGACGAGGATGACGGGAAGGGCAACAAGAAGGGCAGCGTCCTACTGCGAAATGTCGTGAAAGTGGAGGATGTTGAGGATCCGATCGCCGTTGGTGAGTGTTCTGCCATTCTGTGGTGACTGTCCAACTAAATGACCGGTGTTCCTCTTTTGTCGTTGATCTTCAGTGGAAGAAATCATAACCAGGACGGACCGAACTACGATGCAAAAGATATACAATCTACCCGAGTTCAACTCGACATTAGAGTTCCTGACCATGTTAGCTCTAAGTAATGGGCGGCTGTTGAAGGTTTGCATCTTGTTTTTTTTGGCCCTCATGCCGTTGAAGAGCCACAGGGTCTGACAAAACACATTTTCTGTTTTTTCTCTGCAGGGTGGCACGCCAGACATAAACTCCGCCGCTCGCCAAGTGCTTCAGGACTGGAATCACCAGAAGATTCCGTTCTTCTCAGTCCCTCCTGCCATCCATCCGTCGCTAATACCTTCCGTTGGTGAGTCTTCTGTCTGCTATGCTAACGTACTATGTCATAATCACGCACTTTTCTCAAGTCCAATCGTCATTAAACAATGGAAGCACCGCTGTGATCGCGCCAGGCGCTGAAAATGTCGGACAAGCTCAGATCTTGAACACGTTCTCAAAACCGTTCAAGCTCGAGGGGCTCTTTGGCGCTGCAGATGCGGGCGCCTTTGGTGGGGGCAGTAAAGGTGATGTACAGATGGATGCCGATGAGGACGGGGACGTATTCTGGGACGCCGTGGAAGGCGAGGCGATGGACGAAGATGGGTGCGTTCATTTCCTTTCTCTCTATTTCTCCGCATCTCTTCTCCACATATCCCATGTTCATGGCTCGCTGATAACGCTCTCATTCCCGCATGCAGTGTCCAGATGGAATCCGACGATTTGACACCCCACATACCACGTAAAAGATCTCGCTCCCCGTCTCCATCAGTGGCGCCGAGCAATGGCCCAGATATGGACGATGGCCGGCTCGAACAGAAGTCGCAGTATGTGCGCCAGCCGAAGCGCCAGAGGAAGTCTAAAGATATCCCTGATTACAATGCGCCTCCTGACGAGCATGTGTTGAAGCGGATGGACAGAGGCAACCCCCTCGGTCGGAAGACACTGAAGAAGGAAGCAAAGCGGGCAAGGAAGGCTCACCGTGTCAAAATGCAGGCGGAATCGGGAGTTGGCGGTGGGATGGAAGTGGACGAGGACGGTCTGCAGTTTACTTTTATGGCTTAGATCTGTGCGTACGATAATCTACTGTTATACAACACCTCGTATACGCACATCTTATTACCTTTTCATGGCGGCAAACGCTGGGGGGTGGCGCTTGAGCTTGCTTGAGTCTCTTTCGACGTTACTCATTCCATACATACTGGCATCACCATCGGACAGGATTCTTTGGATAGTTAGGATCTCCTCCTGATGCATCCCCTTCTACGATTTTCACAACCCAACCCAACCCATCCTCCCTCAGATGCTGTGCTTGTATTTCAGTGGTACTAATCAACACGAAGCGAAGTCTGCTGCAGCATGGTCTTTAGGATGTGAAGAGATTGACTGTGAATGATGGACATATATGACAGACATGATAGGAAGCCGAAGACGACACCCGAGACATCCAAGCTATTTTCAAGGTAAGGCATGTGTCTGCGAAGATTGGTTATGTTAATATTGCTATATTCTTGGGTCGCAAGGAAATCAGAACGGGATATAAATATTAAGGAGTGTTGAACGGTACATGTATGGTACTGCATGTCCTGAACTACAGGCAAGCAAGTCTAGTTCGTGTATGATAAGACCAGCTTTTAGAAGCTATATCAACGAAAAGGTATCGCACTGTGATGATGAAGATGGTAACCACACCATATCCTGTCTTGACGCATCCGAACGAAGTGAAATCTAGCGAAGTCCAGCTGTCGTAGTCTTCCTTAAACTAGGAAGACTACTGCTGACTTGAGCCGAATTACTTCTTCCGGTAGAAGTACGAAAGTGTTCATAGGCATGAGTTGAGATATGTCAGAACGATGTGAAAATAGGGCCAGATTCTGCAAAGTCGAGCTGTCGCAGCCCTCCATATACTAGATCCCAGTAGAAATGCGAGACTGCTCATGGGGGTGGGAGATAGTCATATATGAACGAGTTCAGCCCGCAGCTGTCAAGGCTTGGAGAACGGGCCCCATAGGAGGCCTTCCGTCGGGATGATGTGCCCAACAAGCCACCAACAGGCTCCACATGTTATCGGAGATCCGATGGAGGTAGTCAAATTCGCGCCTAGGTCGGTCTCCAGCAACAATTCGATGTACTAGAAGTCCTGGATGAACGAACTGTCTCCTGTTACCCCTTTGCAATGGAGGATGGTCCGTGAGAAGCTGCGAAGATCCATTAATTGACGTATTAACGTTATCGAGTCATAAACATACCTCAAAGCTCAGCATACCAAACGCGTATACATCGCTCATCGTCGAAAAGGGAGGTTCTGGAGGAACTTCATTTCCGGACGGATCGTCGTCTACAAATAATTCTGGTGCCATATACATCACGCATCCAGCAACAAGGGTAGTGCTGTATCCTTCGTGACCAATGACTTTTGCTCGACCAAAGTCGGTGAGGCACGCGTTTCCGTGGCTGTCGATAAGAATATTATTTCCTTGCAAATCTCCGTGCAGGACTTTATTAAAATGTAAGTAATACAGTCCTTTGGCTATATCAAGGATCTACTCAGCAATCAGCATTCTGTTTTATTCAACTATAATATGAGAATAAAGCTCACAAACTTTAACCTGTCTGCATTCTGATGATGATTAAGATATTGCGCAATAGTGCCATTTGGGCAGAAGGGAGATATCAATGCTGTAGATGGCCCAATGTCCGGACTATTGCACCATCCATAATATGGCTACAAAAGATGTATCTTCAGTTATAAATCTCTCAAACATGGATGCGAAGCAGATATTTACTTGCACGTTAATATGATTGAGCCTGTGCCAAACCCGCGACTCGCGTACTAAGCGCTTTATAAACGGTGAGATGAATGACTTTGCAACAGATTTACAGACATACTCGAGTGATAGTATTGAGTTGATTTACGTCGGTGTGGACCCCTCGAAAGATCTTAATGGCGACAGTGACCTGTATGATGCCAAAAATTGAGATGGATGACCGAGGAAAATAGGAAATCGACCTACGGAATGACCATCGGGGCGAAGCCAATCACCTTTATAAACATCTGTGAACGCGCCTGTACCTATGGGCCAAAGTTCTGTCTTGCGAATGAATCCTGTAAGATCCTGAAATGATATCAGAATACCTCAGCAAGTAGTCAGCAAAAAAACGCACTGGTCCTTTCGGCGACGGGGGAAGCTGGAAGTTTGGATTCATCGTTGACAACACTTCTCAGTATCAACGATGTCTCACGAGTATAAGTATAAATACTGAGAGCGTCAAAACCTCAGCGTCAAATCTGCACTTGTGACCGCTGATCGCTTCTGTGAGACTTTTCGAGATGAATTGGTGATATACACACCCATAGCAGTTACTTGAAACAGAGAAAGAATCACATCTCAGACTAATCTGAATCCTCATTTTGTGAGGTTGAGTTACGATCTCTATTGAACTTACAGCGTGTCGCCATAACATGCGGCCTCAGCGAGGCGTGCAACCTGCAGGCAGCATTGCCGTAAGGGTGCCGCGTCAGGGAGAGGAGGGACCGCACATGAATGTATGAAAGTCTTGGTGTGATGAATCTTTTAACCCGCAATGTATGGCGTGAACACGATCCCATGCCTTGTCTAAACACAGTGAAAAAATAAAATAAACCCAGGGGACAGAAGTGCGGGTGCCTTCGCATTTCTTCTTAACAACGAAGCAGAAATGTAGCCAAAGATGTCTGAACTAGCGCAATAATCGCACTGATCGGGTGAATCAGGAAATTGCGGCCGGAACAGGGGAGATAACGAGATAACAAAGACAGGCGATGAAGCCATATCCTGCTTGTCCGCATCGTAAGGACGCTGCATAAGTTCTGTTGCATTTGCCATTCCTGATCGACGGAGAAGACAACAAGAGCCGAACCTAGCCGTGTCCGTAGACGTGAACATAGAAGAATCCTTCGGGGTTCACGGTGAAACCTAGACGAGCAATGATCATGTTAGCGCTCGCGTCAAAATATACGTTGTAGAATATATCCAGAACACACTAATGTCGCAGTGGCCGGTGAAGGAAATGTCGCAAAAATAATATTGGCGGGTGAATAAAACCAAATGCCTAAAAACTTCCATAAGAAAACGTCCAGAATATTTGAAATGGATAGTACATAGTTGCCAGATTTTCCGTCATCGGTGCTAGCTGGAGCGAAATGTTATGTTAGTCCAGCCGCAACGGCTTCGGATAATCGAGATAATATGTGCGTCTTCGTCGATCGCGGTGGGGAGTTCGTCGAATCAAACGAGCTTGGAAGGAGTGTTGCCCGAGAAAGCCATGAAAGCGCCGAACGCGAGCGCTCGTGCAGGAGAGACCGAAGTAGGGCAACTCCTAGCATCCAGGAGCATTGCGTAAGACACAAAATCCTCGGGACAAAGAATCGACATCGAACACTTGGAATGCCTCAAACTGGTCACTCGTTATTACAATTTTTGTCATCCTTTTAGCTGGTTGGCAGAGACAAGTCAGTCGAAAGATCAAACGATAAACCAGATAAATGTATCCGTTCGTCAATCGCAGGGATGAATTCATCCAGTTGGATAACGGAGCCCCGATGAGAAGCTTCCCCTGAATTGGCATAAAAGTGCCGGACGCGAATGTCAATACTGAAAGAGGTCAAAGTAGAGCAGACTTCTAACCACCAGAGGAATTGCAAGCAGGAATCCATGTGGGTCCTTGTGGTTCCAACTTCGAGTGATGAAACTCACGGCGAGTGGAACTGGAAACCATAATTAAACCGTGTGGGATCGCCTCAAATTGGATGGTCATCCCCAATCGGCCTCCAATATGATGCCAAAAGCCCAGCTTACGAGGAGGCAATTGAGTGGACTTACGAGCCGTCGCACTCGATTTGACGCCCACAATGGCGAATTGGAACGCCAGAGAGCGGCGAGCATTTGAATCTCAATGTAGTGATCTGGAGGAGATACTACGGTTGAGATGATTGGAATCTGGGAGGGTGGAACTAACACAGGAACGCGCAAGAGCGCACCCCCAGCTGCAAGACATGGTAGGTCGAAAGAGATTTGACGCCTAACGTGTGCAGACTGACACGTAAGACAATCGACCAGTAGAATGTCAAGCGTCAGGGTGTTGATGCGATGATTTCAGAAGACGTGTTGTTATTGGAATGGCTGGAATTGAGAAGGTGGAGCGAAAGCAGGAACATGCGAGAGGTGCCTGTGGCTCCAAGAGATAAGGTGAGGTCCGAGTTCCCCACACTAGCACATCAAAAACACCAATAGAAACATATGTGTACCACCATGCTGATGCGGCGACTCCAAAAGAGGCATTATTCGTGGAATAGTTGTATTTCGGAAGGTGGGACAGGAGCAGGAGCAGGAGCAGGAGCACATGAAAGGGTACTCATAGTTCCGAAATGTACGGTGGCAGGAAGAAGATTTGATGCTGAAGTGCACGAACTGACACGCCAGAGACTTAAGCAGAAACATACGTATGTGCATCGAGATGTTGACGCAATGATTCCAGAAGAAGTGTTATTCCAGGAGCATATCAGGGATATGAGGGGATGAATCAAGAAAGGGAACACATGGGAACGTGTTCACAGCTCCGAAAAGTACGGTGACCAAGGAAGGCAGCCTTGCGCAAGTTTGCAATAAAGATGATGCACGTGAACTTCAAGAGCGAACGGCCAAAAAAGGAAAGGCAGCTGCCCTCCAGGAGTATAGATCAGATTTCGCGGGGTGACAATGCCAAAGATGAAATCACAGCGAATATTGATGTTGAAATACTATTAATAGACAAACCAGTTTATCATTAAATGGAGGAATCTTGAAAGACAGGTACGCACAATGCACAACGTCACTGATGGTGAAAAACTCTAATTCCTGAGTGTGAAGTCCTAGTAGATAAAGACAGCGTAAAGGAACGGAGCGGCAATGGAGAAGCCCATGTATTTCTTGATCGCCTAGGATTTGAAAGAAGATTTATGGATAGTTTGTCCAAAGCGGCAAAATGCTGGCCACTGAGTGCTATCCAGGAAGACGGACGATGGAAAGAGTCATGACTGAATGAAGCTGTCAGCTTACACTAGGGAATGCCATCGCCAGGAAAGCGAATATCAACGTCTGACATCGTCGTAATCGGGAACGCAAGTCCCAACTCCAGGCATCTGTTCAGCCTTCTCAACCACCGCGCACGCGATCGCGACATCCTGCACGCCGACGCCTACAGATTTGAAAATAGTGACTGGGCCTGTAAAGTCGTCTTCCGTCTTCTCATATGAAGTTTCTTGGTTCGTCCCCATAGAAGCAACATGACTCAAGACACTGAGATCGACCTCACGCGCCTCATTCAGTGGGACCATCTCCCCGATTTCTACCACATCCTCATGCTGGACCCCCGCGTCAATCAGCTCCCCCGCCTCGTTTGCGCAGGCGTCGCGCGAGTCGACCATGAGGAGTTGAGGGATCCGGGATCCGACCTGTGTTCGCTCTGTTCCCTTGGGTATGGCTCGTAGCACGAGCTCGCGCTCGACTTCGTGCATTGCGGGCGTATAGCTTCCTATGAGAATGATGTGCGTCCCGGCGCGTACCCAGTGGGAGGGAAAGAGTGGGGCAGTGGAGGACGTGGCGCAGATGATGAGGCTAGCTGAACGCACCGCGCATGCAATGCGCTGAAGGGTATCATCGGCGCTACTCGAAAGCAAGGTGAAGGATATGTGCGAGAACCGCGTCTCCATTAGAGCTAGCAGAGCCTCTGCCCGCGCGTTCACCGTGCGATTGACGATGGTGCA
>JASFDE010000569.1:0-10431 GCA_036937135.1 Nidula niveotomentosa
GAATGGTTGACCACAACCAAGATAGAGTCATCCCCATTATTTTCAGGTAGATCAGTGACAAGATCCATTGTGATGTGTGAGAACAGATATGTTTCTATTGGTGCTTTGATTGGTGTAATTAGTGGTGATGTTGGGTGTGTGTTAACCTTTATTTGTTGACAGGATGTGCATCCTTCAACATATTTCTTTATGAAGGTATGCATTCCTGGCCACCAGTATTCACGTTTTACAAGTTCAAGTGTTCCATATTGTCCAGGGTGTCCTGCTGGTTGTAAGTCATGGTATTTTTGTATTATATTTCTTTGTAGTTCTTCATTTGGGGGTATGTAGCATTTATCTTGGAAGAATAGAATGCCATCTTCGATTTTCCAATCAGACAATGCTGATTTGATTGGGGGTATTCTGCCAGTTTTGAGGGCTTTCATTGCATTGGTCATGAGTTCATCCTTCATGGTGTTTTTGGCAATGAATCCATGGAGTTTGGTGTCAATGGTCTTGATGAATAGGTGATCTGGAGCATGACCACATCTTTGTTGTCTGTATCCTCTTTGGGGCATAGATCTTCTTGTTGTGACAGGGCATCAGATTGGACCATTTTTGATCATGGAACGTGGATCAAATTAAGGTCAAATTCTGATATCTTGTCTTTCTTGGTAAGATTGTTCAGGGGTCATGCCGTATCCAAGTAGTGTCCAATGAACTTCCAATAGAAGTTTCCAAATCTGAGGAAGGATTGTACTCCTTTCACTGTTGTGGGGGTTTTCCAGTCTTGTATTCCTGCTAGTTTTGCAGGATCCATGGCAATGATTCCTGGTCTGATGACAAGACCAAGAAAATCGATTTCTTGTTTGTCAAACTTGCACTTTTCAGGTTTCAGATACAAGTCATGTAGTTGTAGTTGTTCCAAGACACAAATTGTTCATGCTTGATGTTTGTCTGGATTTGTTGAAAATATTAGGATATCATCCATGTAGATGACCATCCATCCTTCATCAATCATGTCTTTGAAGGCATCATTCATGAATGCCTGGAAAGTTCTGGGGGAGTTGCATAGTCCGAAGAACATGACTATGGGTTCATAGAGTCCTCGATTGGTCTTGAAAGCAGCTTTCCACTAATCTCCGTCTTTGATTTGGATGTTGTTGTAGCCATTTCAAAGGTCCATTTAGGAAAAGATTGTGGCACCTTTTAATTTATCAACAAGATCACTCACCAAAGGTAATGGATAAGTGTTTTTGATTGTTCCATTGTTCAAGTACCAATAATCTTGACAGGGTCGGAATGCTCTCTCTTCTTTCTTAGATACAAAGAAAAAAGGGTAGGCCATTGGAGATTTTGAAGGTCATATGTAGCCTTTTCTGAGGTTTTCTTCAATGAATTCATCCTGTAGTTTCTGTTCAGCTGATGTTAATGAATAAATTTTACAATCTCATGGGATGAATTCCAGTTTTAGATCTATGGCATGGCCATATGGTCAAGGTTCAGGGAATTGTTCCAATGCTTTCTTCTTGAAGACTGATTTGAATTCATGATATTCTTTGGGAATCAACTCTTTGATGGGCTTCTTCTCCTTTTTCTCAGCTTGTTGGGCAATAGTTTGAGAAACTGAAGTTTTTGCTCTGATCACAGTATATTCAAGGGTGTCTGGGGTTGATTCAGTGATTTCCAGGGTAAGTGCAGTATTATCTCCATTAATGAAGGCATTGATGAGGAGAGGTTCTTTGTCCTCAGTTTCTTCTATGGTGATTTTTCTGGGTATGACCAGGGTGGTGATGATGATCTTCTTCCTTTCAGCATCTCTTGCTCTTTGCCTCCTGACAATTTCGGAGAAGTCAGGTTTGATTCAAGAAGGGATAATTTCAAGGGTCTGTTTTTGCCAATCAATTGTCAGATTTACCTGGGATAACCAGGGTAGTCCAAGGATCATTTGTTCTTTGCCAAGGCCAGATATTAAAAACCAAGTTCAAAGTTTTGTTCCTCCAATGTGAAGATTCTGCCAGGTAAAATGGGTGATATTTCCCTTTTTGTTCCTGGTTCTGTCAACATTGTAGACAGTGATGGGTGTGGTGAGAGGTTCCATTCTTAGATCGTGTTGTTGGGCAAATTTTTGATCTAAGAAAATTTGTCCTGCTCCAGAGTCAATAAGGGGTTTTGTTCCAACTTTTCTCTCAGTAATCATAGCTTCAATATTCATAGAATTTCAATTTCTTGTAGCTACAATTACATTTGAGATAGTAATAGGAGGCACTTGCATTGGCTTAGTCCAACTTTTTAAAAACCTGCTTCTTCCATCTGTTTGTAGACATCTTCTTTGTTGTCTTCTGAGACTTCTGCCATAATAGCTCTGATGTGAGCATAGGCATCTTTGCTTCCTGTTTTCTTGGCAGGAGCCAGGGTCGGTGTGTTCTGTGAATTACCCAAGAACTTGGTGCAGTCTTGGGATAAGTGTCCTACTTCTCAGCATTGGAAGCAGGCACCTTTCTTCATCAGGTCGGTTTGTTGTTCATCTGTGAGTCAGGCAATGGAGATCTTGTCCATGTCCATGGAGTTTGGGTTGTGTGTCGGGGTTGGTGTGTATTGTGGGATGTGGAATTGTCTTCCACTGTTCTGGTTTGGGGTTCCTTTCCGTGTTCTGAGCCTGTTGGCAATAGCAACCCCTTTTCGACAATTGTTATCAAATTGGGATGCCAATTTATACCAGCCACTGATTGTGGCAGGAACAGTCTCTTGGTCATGGATTTTTGTGAGAAGGCTAGGCTTCAATCCTTCCATAAAATATTTGATGAGTGCCGCATCTTCTTTGATTTCTGACTCAGCAGCAAGGACTTTGAAGTCTGCTATGAATTCATTGGCTGTCTTTGTCATCTTCAGGTCTTTCAGCTGGAGGCATGCTTCTCCTGCTGTATCCAAAGGTTCAAAGGTTTCCTTGAATTGTTGAAGGAATTCAGTGTATGTTGGGAATCTGCTGGCTACATATTCCTTGAATTTAAGGAGTTTCCATTTGCCAGCAGATCCTCCCCTCATATATGATAATATGAAGCAGATTTTCTTTGTGTCATTGTTGTAGGTTTTCTCGTTTCCTGAAAGATAAATTCCTGTTTCCAGGAGAAAGTCTTCAGTTTTTGATTGGTTTCCATCAAATATAAAGGGTGCTCCAAATTTGATTTCTTTGTCAAAACCATTTGTGGTGGTTTGTCCAATAGTAGTGTCAGTCATTTTGATGTTCAGTGGTATATATTGTTGTTCAGGTGTTTCTTTGATTCCAAGGCTAATGGCACTTGGTGGTGGTGTCAGGGTCTGGGGTCAATTGTTCTGGGGATTTGTAGGTTGATTCTTTGGAGTCAGAGTTGGGTACTCTGAATCGAGACATGGTGTTGAAGTGTTCTGTGGATGTCTGTCTTGGATAAGATGGATGATATGTTTAGCTTGACCTTTTGTTATGGCAATTTAGCCTAGTCAAAGGTGCCAAAGCTAAGTTCAATGTTCTGTTGTTTGGTTCAATGAAGACACATGTCCAAATGTGGAATGTTGTCAAGTCACTAAGTCTCTGTCTAAGAGAAGCTTAGGTTCGATGAGCCTTAAGACAAAGTCTTAAAGGTTTGAGCAAGTTCAGAGTTTGATGAGAATGTTACTAAGCTATATTTGCCTAGGTCAAGCTAAGGAACTATACTAAAGTACATAGTACTACTTATAGTAAACTATAATGATCTGTGCACCATATACTAAGTATAACTACTGTTGTTGTTGGCTAGTCTAAATATAACTGTACACATGTTTGATCATTATTAATAAAGAAGAAAGTTGCATAGCAGGTATGAATAACCAAGTAAGAACTTGTAACACATGCTATGCACCCACTCCATTTCATTCATATCAAACTCATATTCTTCCACCCATCTCATCAAACAGCAATACACCTACTCTTTAACTGAACCTGAGTCATATCTGAGAGTAATGTAAAGCCTAACTCTCAGAGATTCTGTCAAGGACTTGAGCATCTGATTTTTGAAGAGGACACTCATTGCTAGGGGACTGGTGAAGTAGTAGACAGCCCTAGTTTCAGTTGCAACAGGAGTTCTGCCCATTGAGAAGTGGCCCTCTGTAAGACCTGTAGGGGTTACCATCAGCTAGCAGTTAGCAGCTACACCACAGGGCTTATAATGGCAATGACACCCCATCACCAGAACACACTTGATATCTTATGACCTGGACCCACTACATTACTCTACCCTACCATACCCCTGTCCCCATCATGGAAGGAGAAAGTTCTGTAAGGCTGAGTAAGGGTTTAGGTTTAAAACCTAATTTTGACTTTGCAAGGAATAGGTCACAGGGACTTCAGACATGTGCATGAATAGATGTAGTTTAATGTTTTTATAAGAGACTGGATAAATTTCTGAATGAACACTTCATGGAGCATCAACTTCAGATACTAAAAGGAACTCTGAATCAAGGGAACTACTGCTAAAGCTGATGTGGGAAAATGGAGTACTAGAATTTCTCCCCCTTCTCAGGTCAAACCATTTAGTTTAAATACATGTTTCTACCTGCTTATGAAAGGGGATAAAACAAAGCAACTGTTCAGTGAAATGTAACATAAGGCTAGAAGCCCCCTTTGAGTTGCAGACCATATGGTACAGATATCAGGTGTCTGTCTTGACTCAGTCAAAGGAATAAGATGATATTTTACAAAGGGAAAAGTGTCCAAAAATGAGTCATAACCAATTGATATCTTCTTTGGAATTTTATGAAAGGGAAGTTGAAAAAAGGAAAACAAACAGAAAACAAATTAATTGTGTGATTAGTTTGCTGAATGGATTTAAAGAACTAGTCCCCGCTAATTACATTGAATGAATAAAGGGAGTCAAAGGAAAACATTTACAGGTGGTAATTGTTCCAGAACATGAGTTGCATACTTGAAAGGGTGTTCATCAAATCTTTCCATATTTGGAAGAATTTTGTCCAAATGGGAAGTGCTGGGCCCTTTGTGATATGCTTTTGAACTTAGTTTGAACTTAGTCATTGGGTTGGTACTTTGGTAAGTCCTCCATTAGTTTATATGGATTCAATGGATTCACATGGTAGACCATTTACAGTCTCCACAGTTCAATCCAGAACCCTTCCAATCCAATCTTTTCATCATATGACCCCATCTACATCCAAGGCATTCACCAAGAGACAGAACCAGCACCCAAACCCAACACTGTAGGGTTTTGGTCACTTATCTGGATGGCCTTCTGTGTTTTGATCCAGGCAATTGTTGGAATTGTCAGGGTCAGTGAACAAATGGCCATAGTGACAGAGAAATTGGCAGACAAACCAGCACCACAAAAGGCACTGCCAATTGAACCACCAGAGATCTTTGACAGAGACCCTAGTAAGGTTGAAGACTTCATCAATGCCCTGAGCCTATACTTCAAGGCAAAGGACATAATTGACCAATCAGCAAAAATCATCTATGCATTATCTGTCATATCCCATTTTCACAATCACATGATCTCCAGATGCTACTGTGCATTTCCATGCACCCTCAGCATCTCTGGAGATTTTACTTCTGAATCACACAAGTCTTTTCCTATGCAATTCCATATATCTCTGCATTTATTCCTATCTCCCTTATCTTTGATTATGTCATCTCTGCTTACTTTGTTATCCTTTTATCTAAGTTTCATTCTTTATCATTTACTTGTCTCCCCTCTTTGATGTTTCAGCCACACATCTCAGCCACAACTATCTTGTAATTACTCTGCTCTGCTCTCTGACTCTTACCCAAAAAGAGTCTCTGCTCCTTGTATATAAACTCCAGTTTGTTAATTGCTATATTGCAATCTCTTACTTCTCTTGTCTCCTTACCCTCTGTCATGATAAAGGATTATTTTCCTAGTCTGATTCTTGCTCCATATAACTTTGATTAATTCTATGTCTGAAATACAGGATTTAGGATCAAGGAGGGCACAGCTTCTTATAAGCTGAAGCCAAGTCCTGACCCCTTTGCAGTGCTTTGTCACTGAACCTCTACTTTAGTGATTCTCCAGGTTTCACACCAGAGAATTTTTTCCCACACTCTGACAATCTTCTTTAATTCCTTCCAGGTTTTTGTGATCATATGACCTCCAGTCTTTCACCTCTCGAGACAGTTTGTGACAATGACACATCAGAGGTGGAACATGAGATGTTGCCACCAACTGGGCAAACCTGCAAAGGAAGTTGATTGTCAATTTTAAAGCATACCTGGCACCAAATCTAGGAAATGGACACCTCCATTCCTGGAACCAGTTCATTGATGGGATTACAAAACATTTCCAGTTTTCATCCTCCAAGGAAAAAGCACAGGCAGAACTCAGAAGAATGACACAGGGCAAAGGAATAGTTGACAGATACATTGTTAACTTTAAAACTCTGGCCACTCTTACAAAGTATGATAATGAAGCCCTTTGATCATACTTCAAAGATGGTCCTCACCCTAGAGCACAAACTGTGGTCAGATGCATTAGACCCCAGCCTGTGACTCTCACAAAATGGTACAAGGAAGTAGCCAAAGAGGATCACCAGTACTGGATCAAACAGATGGATAAGAGATATCAAAACCCTGTTCAGAACACCAGAAAACCAACACAGGGAAAGCCTACACTGCCAGCTCAGAATAGTAGCCCAGTGACAAAGGACCCTAATCCCATGGACATTGATTGTGCTAAGAAGGAAGGTCTCTGTTTTAGATGTGGCCAAAAAAGACATATTAGACAATTCTGTCCAAACAGAGATTCCAAGTTTAGCACCAGGACCATGGATATGACTGGTACATATAACATCTTGAGTATGACCAGGGAACAGAGGGATGACCTTATAAAGTCCCTTCAGGATTTTTCAGAAGGCCAGAAGTAAGCACAAACTTACTGGCCAAAGACACTTTATATATAGTTTCTAATGTAAAAATACTGGATTGAAATTTGATGATATTTTATCTAAGAAACACAAAGTAGTGCAAAGATTTGGAATCAAACCAGACATGGTGAAATGGATGTCATGACAATTGAGTTGCACAAGCCAGAAATGGCAATAAGCATTCTTGATATTTGGGTACACAGAAAATGACATGCAGAGGTCTCTGAGAAAACCATTAAAGAGCTCAATGACTTATCAGACAAAGAAGTCATAGAAGCCCTTAATGAGTTACAGGAACCAAAGTGGTATATCAGGAGAACAGGTGGCAATCAAATGGACATAGAATTGATCACTTCAACACTTAATGATCAAAAGAAATTGAAGATCTCAGCACTCCTTGATAGCAATTTTACAGGTAGCTGTATTGACTCCATTTTTGTACAGGAAAATGGGATAAATACAAAAAAGTATCCTAGATCAATCCCTGTATACAATGCAGATAATACATTCAACTCAGGAGGACCTATAGCAGATTATGTCAAAATGTTGATCAAAGTCAAGGATCATCAGGAACACCTATGCCTAGCAGTATCAAACCTAGGAAAGGCTAAGATGTTTATTGAACATGAATGGTTGAAACTCCACAATCAACAAATTGATTGGAAGAATTCAACCATAGAGTTCACCCATTGCCCCATGGAGTGTATACCTCTGAACCTGCCAGAAAACCCAGATACTGATGATCAGGACCCTTGTGATCCAGAGATTGAAGAAGGAGAAAAACTCCTTATAGTAGATCTGAACCAGGAAATGGAAATCTGTGCCTTCCAAACCATGTCTTCTAAGATTGATGAAGAGAAATCTAAGAAGAACAAGGCAAAAATATTTGAGGAAGTAGTGCCAAAAACCTATTACACATTCAAAGGTGTATTTGACAAGGAATCATTCAATGAATTACCTCCAAGACAGCCATGGGATCACACAATCAAGCTAATCCCAGATGCCAAAGTACTGGATTGCAAGATCTACCCCTTGGACCCAGCAGAGCAGAAAAAGCTTGATGAATTCCTAACTGAAAACCTTGAATTGGGATGGACCAGACCCTTGAATTCTCCAATGGCATCACCTTTCTTCTTTGTCAAAAAGAAGGAAGGATTGTTGAGACTGTTACAGGACTACATCACAATCAAGAACCAATACCCACTGCCACTTATTCAAGAACTTATTGATAAACTGCAGAAGGCAAGGTACTTTACAAAGCTGGAAATTCAATGGGGCTTCAACAATGTACAGATTAAGGAAGGAGACAAATGGAAGGCTGCCTTTAGAACAAATGGTTATTCAAACCTCTTGTAATGTTCTTTGGCCTGACCAATTCTCCAGCAACATTCCAGACCATGACAAATGCTATTTTCAAAGAGGAGATCAATGATGGAAATGTTATTATTTATATGGACAACACCCTGATCTTCACCACAACACTGAAAGAGCATGAAATCATGGTGAAACAAGTGCTTCAGAAAATACAGAAGCATAAGTTGTTCCTTAAACTGGAAAAGTGTATCTTCAAACAGGCAGAAGTGGAATATCTTGGATTATTAGTCTCTCACAACCAGGCACACATGGACCCAGCAAATGTTGCAGGAGTAAAGAACTGGCCAACTCCCAAGACAAAAAGGGATGTCCATCAGTTCCTAGACTTCATCAAATTTTACCAACAATTCATAAAAGGATTTGCAAACATTGCATCATATCCTGTTCCTATCTCACACTACATCTCTGTCACCTCTGTGTTCATATGTCCAAACTCTGTATGTTTTAACTCATCTCTGACACACTTCCTACCCACTTCTGTTTTACTCTGAACATAATTTCTCTGATTTGTACAAGTCCACTTTGATTATCAGTTATGCTCTGCTCCACTTCATCTTTACTCCTATCTCCCTTATCTCTGCTTATGTCATCTCCACTTACTTTGTTATCCTTTTGTCTTAGTGAAAAGGTGATTGCATCTGTAGTGTATGAATCCTAAAACTAAATTTTTATGATTCTACACCAAACCTCTCTGCCTTATTAAGTTTGTGGGGGCAAGTCTGAACAGGGGTGTAATAGATAGCTAACTCTAAATACTTGATGGAAATGTGAAATAATGTTTGGCAGACTCCTAGCTAGGTGCAGTGGGTGGTATTCCTTTCAACTGACCCAGTTTCTGAGCTTGTTGAGATGGTCTTCCTGTCTCTAAGAAATGCTAAAGCCAACTTATTCTAGTAACAGGTTGTACTACCTCTGATGATTTCGAAGTTTTTCCCAAGGGTGGTCTTCCTTCCCTTGTGAAATACAATGTATTTTCTAAATACTGGGTGGGATGGTCTTCCTTTCCCTGGTTATTGCAAGACAGTGGTCTTCCTTCTGTCCTTAGGATGCAGTTTCTGAGAGATGGTCTTCCTTTCTCCAGATTTCACACTTTCTACACCAGCTAAATCTCAAGGAATGGTCTTCCTGTCCCTCAGACTTCTCAGATAACTCTGAAACACTCAGGACTGAGTCCTTGTAACTTAATCTTGTCATTCCCTTATTCTACAAACTCTCAAGGTGTGTAATAATTGATTGTTGCTTTCAGGAGTCTAGTGCTAGCTAGACTATTAAATTTGAAACTGAACAAGGGCCACTCATATACTTGGACTTAATGTTCACAGGAGCTGAGAGGCTTGTCACTGCAGATCGCTGTATGCAAGAATGGGGGTAGAATCCCTGTTACCTCTTTTCTGTCACAGGTCCTTGAGTTCTTATCCTTTTCCTAGTTTCTTAATTTAGACCAGTCAATAATCTGTATTTCGGTTTGCTTTTGGCTCAGACATCACTACTGCAGGTTGGCATTTTTTTAGCAGTATTCACACACCAGCCTGTGTCTTCTCTGATGTGTTCTCTTGTTAGTTCGCACTTTTCTCAGAACTCCAGACCAATCAGGGACACCCTAATACTCTCAGGTTTTGGGTTTGCTACCTAATGGAGCTTGGATTCTCTTCCTTTGACAGGTCCTATTATTCTAATTTTATCCCGTTCTACTGCTCTGCCTGCTTGTTGACAGTTACTGTGGCAGCACTCTTGCTTACTAGGTTTGCCTGCATTTCTCTAGATGCCTTATGTGTACATGTTATTTTTTCTGTCCATTGCCAAATAAACAGCATTGCTTGTCTGGGTTTGGCTATATGGCCTGGTTATAGGTGTTTCTTGAGCCTGGCCTAGCTGCTTTGGCTCTGCCTGATTCCTGGGTACTGGGCTCTATTTTTAGTACTACAGTACTTCCCTTTTTTGGCTTTACACTAGCTGGACTTGCTGTCCGGTATACTAGGTATTTCTGGTTTTCTGTTCTTCCCCTGTGGGTATTAGATTTCCCTTTTTTTCATAGATCTATTAGCAAAACCCATATTTGTCAGGACTTTGCAGGTTTAGAACCACCCCTGGTGTATCATTAGTCTCATTTTTTATCATTTACTCATATCCCCTCTGTGATGTTTCAGCCACACATCTCAGCCACAATTACTCTGC